>VWZU01006020.1:261281-291463 GCA_013397095.1 Sterrhoptilus dennistouni | reverse complement strand
AAAAAAAACAAACAACAAAAGCCTGGTTCAAAAGTAACCTGGTGCTCTGACAGCTGACGCTGTAAACAAGCCTGCCATTAAAAGGGACTCTTACAGCCGCCAAGTCGTGAACAATGGAGAAGCATTTATTGAAGTACTTCCTATAATTGGATGCACTTATCCTTACCACAGTGTTGTGCTACTCCATTCCCATCAGAAGGAGAAATGGGACAGAAACAGGACAATATAGTGTCAAGAGTCTTGTCTGATATGTCTTATCATCCAACGTGTAAAAGAGGCACAAGAAAACTGCCTTTGTGTTGATAATTTGCCCCAAACTGACATATTTAACACTCTACACAATTACCTGTTATGTAACATGTCGTTCAGTCAAATCTTCCAAAGCAATATAATGTCTTGTTCCAAAGTACTAAATTATTTGCTTTTTGTGTACATCTCCCGTTGCATTCAGTAAATCCACTTAAGGTTTCTTTCCACGCGACAGGAAATTGCCTTAACTCACGCATTCCATTAAAGCAGACAGCCAGTGCTTGGCTTTCAATTGGGCCTTTGTAAAGTCCATGGAACGATAAAATGAAAACTCTACTGTATCAACACGCACTCTACAGGCTAAAGGAAGTCATATTTAAGTAGATGACTCACGATAAAGTGATGTCATATCAAGTCTGCTATGTAAAGAAAAATGCAGTTTAAAGATTGCTATTAGCAATTTTATGTATATGTATGTAGGCAGGTGTTGAAGTATCTAGGGTCTACAAAAGCCCTATTATGCCACATCCATTACTGCTTATTTTTACTACTCAGGAATCCTGAGGATCCCAGAAAGCAATTTTCAAATATCAAAAAGCCAAACTTCAAAAATATTTTCCTATACACAAACAAAATTGTTTATATACAATAAATTCTTGCATTTAATACAACCATACCTCAGTTTCACTGTGGAATCAAAACCCCTATTCTCTTCCTAGAGCACAAGCAAGACAACCTCTTGGTTTATGTCATACTATCATACCCCAGTTGCCCTTTAGCTCAAACTCACAAGTCTGGATAGGCAGACGACACAGCTCTTAGTAACTTTCTGGTCTCACCTTTTTACACTTTAAAGTTCTGCATTTTTGGACATAACTTTTACATCATATTTTTATATGTTTCACAAAATACCAATGAAAGGTTTTATTACACTCTGTCATGCTGGTAAGATTTCCTTTTCAATCAGATTTGATAACCACGGATTCTTTGTCCCAGCTTTTCAATGTATTATGCAAATCAGTTTTTTCCTGAGAACATAGCTGGTTTAGTACTTAAAATTTATGTAACTCAAGTAACATCACTTGCCAAGACCTGAGGTCTGTAGACAGGTTGTACCCAGAACCTCAACACAGCCTGCTAGCTCTGCAGCACACGTATCCCTTCTGAAGCTTCACTAACCGTAGCATAATGTATTGAACACAGCAACATGAACAACCATTCTCCAAAATTCAGAATATTCTGTTCCTTCAATAAGTCTGTTAAAATTAGGAAATTTAAGACATAGTGACTCATTAAGGGACTTAAGTGAGACCATAGGGAACACATGAAGAGGCCAAGGGCAGTCCTTTGGTTCCAGCTTAAACGTAAATACAATTTTTACATCCAGACAACACTGGATGTAAATGACATGGCTCTCAAAGTAGTTTACAAGCAAATGTCAATTTAAAAATGGAATCGTATACTTCATATAAGCCTATGTATGCTTACTAGTTTCAAAAGGTTATGATAGACCTGCAAGCAAAATCAGTCCATTTCCTCTCTGTTGTATATACAACCATTGCTACTTTTTAAATGTTGCTTTTAGCCAAACATAGTCCCCTTCCTCTTTCATTCCAAGAGCTGGAAAGTATTTTTCCAGACACTACAGTATTTCACAGATGCAATGTTTTGCAATTGCTTATGCTATCCCATCATTCAGATACACTGATTTATTAAAGAAATCTTAGCCAGTGTCTTCTGTTCTTCCAAATACACATGTATATTAACATCAAAATATTTTGATTGAAACATTACCTATTTTCATTCATGACTCAGCTACAAGATCTCATTAAGTATCGTGTGATTTGCATAACAATATGCAGACAGTTCACACCAGCTATACAGAATATATAAATGGCTAAATTCAAGTCAAATTATTTTGCCCTTTCCAACACCCGCAACTCCCCGACTGCTTCAGGTTCATTGACTCAGGATAACTCATGAAGCCACAAGACCTGGAAACATTCAGTACTAAAGACACATGATCAATCTGATGACTCCACACCCCATCAGAAAACAGCTGCATTATAAGAGGGTAAAATCTAACTGACATTTTGCCAGATGGAAAGTACCAACTGCCTTAACTGAGCCTTTGATATCAGCAAGGCAGCCATCAGAAACACCAGCAGGCAACAGTCTGCAATCCCCACATCACCCCCAGCTCTAACCTCTGCTAAACAAAACAAAACATACACTTGAATCTTTCAGAATTCACATATTAACAAATCTGTGACACGCTCACTACTAATCGACATGGAAACTCTCAGTAAGACTCTTTCCAATTGCTATCTTTTGTTTTAACTCCCTAGAGGATGCAGAAATTGGTGTTTTCAACTGTACAAGGACACAACATGGCATGTTTCTCTCTAGCAGCTGCCACCACACACATAGCTAACAGATTCATGAAACTCTGCACACAGTAAGCAACAGCTGGGCAACCAGCCCAGCCAACAGATTTTTAAGCCTTCAGCAGTTGAGGCAGCCTTATACTGGGGTAATTCAATTCTTCCAAAGCTTGATGGTTTATAATCCAACTTCTGGGAGGGCAGCTGCAGTTATACATGGCCTTCAGAGTAAGAAACCATGGCAGCACACCCCATGTGCTCCCTGCACACCAAAGGGTAGTGAGAGGAGACATCTGCTGAGACCTTGGCTAAGTCAGGACAACTGCCACTTGTGATCAAAAGAAAAAGTCCATTTAGAAAGCACGTACACAGGAGCACAAATGCTAAAACTACTGCTGTTCTGCATGTCCTCAACATCATGGTAAGATTTGCACTTTAAACAACTGGATAACCTGGAAGGTATGCAGAGTTCTTCAATTACAGTCCGTAAGCTAGCAAGCCACCTAATTAAAGAGATTTCTATCAACACATTTTTGTTCCCAATTCTGCAGTCACTATTTATGCAAATAATCTTATCAGCTGCTCTAATAGAAGTCACTGTGAGACAGAAGTAGTGTTATGCTACTTAAACACAGGTCTCATGTATCTCCCATATTAAGAATACAAAACAATATAAACAGGGAATCCATGCTACTAAACATAGCTGAGAAAATGTAATTTCTCCTTGCTCAGGGGTTACAAAAGAAAATAGCACACTGCAATTATTATACAGTATACACTATATATTACATAGTAAAAATTAAGAACCCTGTTATCAACAATGTGATTTGGAAAGCAAGTAAAATGGCACCTTTGCAGAAGCTAAATGAGAAAAGCTACTCTAAGTCAATGCTTTAGGTAAAACTGAAGTTTAATTTTACTGTCCAATTAAACAGCAGCAATGATAACCCTAGTAAGTCTCATAATATTTATACAGAGCAGTGAGCTCATTCCCAGCTGAGATGATGAAAAGGTTGATTGACATCAAAGAAAAATTAACCTTAATAATTAAAGTCTAATATAGTAGGATTCATTATGCACCTAGGGATACTTAAGGAGATTCTAGCATGATACCTTTCTGACGTATGTACTTTCGTGAAAAAACACAGGAGTATGTAGATGGTGCATGGCACCCTGCTGGGCTGTTGTCTTAAAGAACATCAGCCAACCTGAGCCAAATGGAATGTTCTCAGTATCTAAAATGGAAATTTCTCTGGTATCCTAGATGCAGATAGTTAAAAATACTACTTTCAAAAAGGACTTTCCCATTAGGATGGACATGTTTGACAAGCTTTTATGAACATTATGTAATACTTCTGCAGTGAGGGAACATAGGAGGGATAAGGAACACCAACTTCTCAAGACTTCCAAAAGTCAGGGTCATAAATACAGCTAACAAGTGCACAGTCACAATAGAGCTTCTGATGGGTGATGTTTGCCCAAGTCTTATTTCTCCTACAAAACCACTTGCTGTCTGCTACCCTTGAGAACTACAAGATCTGGTTTCAACTCAACAGAGGAGGGTCAACACAATTATGTTGTTTCCAAAAAATACACAACACTTGTAGAAATAACTTGTAGAAAATAACTCAGACCAGTTGTTCTACTACATACTATGTATGTTGACTTTACCACTAACAATGAATGCACCTATCATTAGATCACTGGCCAGCACTGCATCAATTCTATTTTCTTTCTTACTTCCAAAATCACAGACTGCAAGAGTTGAAGATGGATATGTCACTCTTCAAGTATCGACTACTCCCACAAACCACCCATGGAATCTTTAATTTCATTGAAGAAACCACTGGACAATTTAAAATTTCAGGTATGTGGTTAAATAGGGACTGTTCTGTAACACCCCTCTTATTTCAGTCAGGGCACACGTGAAAAATAACTTCAGGCACTGACTCTTTGTACCAGAATTTTAAGGCTCCATTTGGCTGCTATGTGGAAACTGGAAAAAATAATGACAAACTGTACTACTAGATTAATCTTTCTTCTAGTAAACGGATTATTTTCTTTGACACAGTTCACAGCTCTGTAAGAGTAAGGTCTTGAAGACAGAACAACAGAGTACCTCTGATAGTTTCAGGACGTTTTGTCTGGATCAGTTTGCATTCTGTCATATATTATGTAAGTTTCCAGAAATCAAAATTTGAGTTTTATACAGACAGGTTCTGCAAAACTGTGCATGAATGCAAAGATACTAAAAAGCGACCAGAATCACAACCAAAAAAGCCATTCAATATGCAACTTATTTTCAGAAAACAACTGTCAGTGTATTGCAAGTCAAGGTTTTTAAATGAACTTAATGTGTCAAGTGTTTTCTTACTCCCAATCTTCTCTATCATACAAGTATGAGTCAAAATAGAAAAAAACTTTAACATGATCACACATTTTCTTGCATTATCCGGGCATCTCAAAAAAAGTAAAATTCTTCTCAATTAGCAAACATGGCAAGAAAAACAGAAACTTAGACTTTTGTATATCAAGTACTTCCAAGGAAAACACCAAGTTCCAGTTTCAGGTCTCTATACATATCAACCCACAAACTCTATGGTCAGACTTAATTTAAAAGCCGTAACTGAAATAAAAGCCCGTCTTAGCCAGCTGCATGGCTTATCAGCCCACTGTCATCTGCAAGGATTGTAAACATCAGTTGGGATGTTGTGTATGGTTAGTAAGGAAATTATATGATCCTGAACATAACTTCCTCTGAGGATTTCAAGATGGGAGATGGCTCCCATTTATACTGCTCTCCCAAATCTTTGTTAATAAGCAAGAACAGATGAAAGTGACAACTAAGTTTATGATATGTGACCTTGTTTGTAAGTGGCCCTGACAAGGAAAACATTCAGTCTTTTCAGCAACCTTTCTGGTGCCTTCATGATTGAGATTACTATAGTGGCTAGCACAATTTTTAAAAATGCTTTGCATACTGTCTTCATCTTTGGCATACCTCTAGCTGCTTGGGCATGACAAACAATCCAGTACCTACTTTCACACCTGCAGCAAGCCTTCCTCAAGTTTTGATCACTAACTGCAGCTACATGCGAATAAGCAAGACCTCCCCACTCCAAAGGCCATGGAAAACCATGTATAGCCAAAAATAATTAATCTAATAATGATGCAAAAATGTTAAGCACATCATTCTGGAATAGACAACAAATCATGTCTTCACTGCTTCCACATACCTCCTCCTAAAAATTCCTCCACAGCAACAGTTGGCAAGATTTAGATGCTATGTATGCACATATGCTGCACATATCTGATAGAAATGGGTTTCCTATACCAAGAGCCCTCTCAAAAGTTGCAGAAAACTATACCCTCCATTTTTTAAGAGAGTGATTTCACAAGAGACGGTCCACCACTTAGGATGACGTGATGAATCACATCAACTCAGCAGCTTGAAGACAGACTGGAAGGTTATTAAACACACATTGTTTGATTTTAAGCTATGAGTCAAAATTTTGTTGAAAATGTATGGATTTTCATACACAGCTTTATTTTGTGGGATCTTAAACTTATGGGTCATGTTGCCTACTACCATACAATCCTTAAGTTCACTGATAAACTTTTATCTCAGTGAAATACATGAAAAGCAATGACAAGATACATTGAGTTCAGACACACACAGTATCCTGAGGTCCAGCTACTCCCTTTTAATTAATTTCAACTAAATCCTCAGCCCCCTTAGAACTGGTATAATAACCATACTGATTCTTCACTTCTTTTGTTTCATGGCTGTACATACACACAGAAAAAGAAACGAAAACATTTTCATTCACACAAATCTTTCCCTAGTGATACAAATAATTTCAAATTGCTTACCAACTGAATGTAAATAGGTATAGCATAAACCAAATAACAAAACATTTGTAAATGGTTGCTGATCCCCAAGAAAGACAAAAGAATAAGTAAAATTACTTTTCTTTCCATTAATAGCAGCCAAACACTTCAAAGGTAAATCTCACAAGGTGCACTGCGTATAAACCTAAGTACTGGGTGTATAACAACGACACACAGCCTCTTCTTGGAGTTGGGTTTTACTGACAGCAGACAGAAGCCCCCAAGCTTATCCTGAGAATACCTCCAAAAAGATCTACTTCTTGAATAAACCCACTTAAAGATTACTCTTGTTCAGGCTGATAGTTTCAAGAGAATAAAGTTCCCTATAATCCATCGACATTTCTGTCTTGGATCTGCTACCTAACTGTGTTGCACAGATGGACTAGGGACAATGATCTGTCAAAGAGTTAATACTTGCAATTTCAGTTCCCAAGTAATTTTAATAGAAGTAAATTGTTTCTCACTTGTCAGTGGCAGTACTGCAAAGAGCAGTCTGTACACAATCTTAATCCACCTGAAACAATTTTAACTGGATTTTCAGAGCCTTTAGCAAGGCTCTTAGTCAAAACTCTTAAATTTAACTACAATGGAGTAAGTTTAGGGTGTCAGCAGAAACCAATTAAAAGTTTTAGAATGCAAAAACATTCCCAGCAGAGGTGCAGCTGCAATGCTAAATGTCCTCAAAATGTGATCAGAAGCAAAGAGGTAAAGTTGACACCATCTGCCAACAGTGTTTCAGGAAAGTCCCAACTGGAAACTGAGGCTGAAAACCAGTGGAAGGTTCTTCCAACACCATGGGTCTACGGCAGGTTAAGTAAAATTCAAGACTGGTGAAGGCAAAATACAGAAAGGAAGAAAAACAACCCTACCTACAGATGCAACAAAAAGCTCAAATCAACTACTACTACCTTGGGAAAAGAGATTGTAGTATGATCCACCATGATTTCAAAATGTCCATTCAGTGCTCATCAGGAATCAAAGATACAAAGCAGAATACTAAAGACTCCTAGGAAAGGAGTAGAGAATGAGAACAGAAATGTGTTATTATGCCACACTATATGCAAACATTGTGATCTCATCTCAAGCACTGCATGATTATAATTATCATCCCCAGAAAAGAATAGAGAAACAGAGGTGTCACAGAGATAGTTAAGGATAAAGCCTAGGTACAGACTGACTCCATTTTAAGATTTTTCAGACTGGAGAAGAGACAACAGAAGTGAAATGATGAGAACGAGGCTTCTAGAGCCACAAGCAGAACAATTGTGATGAATTTAAAATAAAAATTACTAAGTTTCAGAATAAATTGTTAAAAAATTCAATAGAGGTACCAGTTTAAGAGCAAGAAATCAGATTCCTCCCAAACATAATGAAATTGTAAAACCCAACGCCATAGGATGTTAAGAGTCTAAAGAGCATATGTGAGTTTAAAAAAAAACCTAGACAAATACTTGGAACATACTACATTCATACTGCATTCAATTGCAGAAAACTAGAAAAAATCATCAGAGAAATGAATACTATAAGCTTGCTCTGTTAGTTATGAGTAACAATAATTAATTTGACCTTTGCTACAAAACAATGGAGAGAGGAGTAATGCAGGAACAGATTACAGGATCTGCCCTGTGATAAAGCACACTAAACATACAGCCCCAGACATGAAAAGTAGATGGGTATGTTATCAAAACACATGGAGCTTTTTAAGCTGTTCATTAGAACACTTCTACCACTTCTGGGAATTAAAGTTTTGCTGGTAAAATATTATCTCTTCTTAGAACTCTGTTCAGAAATTAGTCTGAACCTTTAGAGTAGCAGGAATATAAATCACTAAACAAAGTAATTTGTTTAAGAAATCCTCCTTTAAAAGCCCTCCTTTCAGAAATCTGCAGCTGATTGATGGAAGTCAGCTTTCTCCTCAGGTGACCACGCAAGGTTTGAGAACTTTTGCCCCAAGAATTTTATCTAAATACTAGCCTGAAAACTTGCCGCACAACTTCCATGGAAGTGCCACAATTCATTTCAACACTATGAATCTTCACATGATATATATTCCATGAATTTACATTACTTTAAAATATGCCGTTCTGTATGCAACATATTGCAACACAAGTTACAGCCCTCACTTTAACAGGAATTCAAGTTTCACTAAGTCATGAACACACTGCACACCTTTAAAGGTTTGTCAGGTTTTAACTGACAATTAAGTTCTTTGTCATTTCAAGAGAAACATAAGGGACACAGACTTGTCTTGGTTTCTTCCACACTGGCAGTTCTTCTCATCAAATGCTCCTATAAATAGCAATATTTTTTGTCAGACAATTCTTGTACATTAATGTATTTAGGTGTGGCAGTGGAGCTTTTAAATAATTTTACTGGAATGTATCACTACCTATAGAAATGCAGGGTTTTAATTTAGTTTCAAGGGAACACAGATTCCTAGACAAACTGATTTTGAAGACCCTATTTTTAGTCTCTGTTCTTTCTTTTATTGCTCTTTTTGATCCAGTTGCACCTTTTTCTGCAATGCCTTTTTCAAGTCTGCCCTCACCTCTCAGAACACAATCCTGTTCAGTCACACCATCAGACATCTTTCCCCTCCCACTTTTTACATTCTTGCCCAAAGTTCACATTTTCTGTCAACTGTGACTAAAATAAAGGGCACCAGCAACAAAAAACACTCCTTGAGACGCATTCATTTCTCCAAGGAAAAGCCATAAAAGTCACCTCATTTTCATTCAGCTGGTCTTTTCCCACTCATTGCTTTTCTTGGTCAATCACTGCACTAAGTTTGAAATCTAGTGTAAAACTGGATTCATGAACCCCCAGAAGTCATTACAGCAAGATTTTTCAACCATTACTTCCCAGTCTCCTGGGGAAGACCATAAAGCACCCACAAAAGCAAACTCAGAAGGGAAAAGCCTATCACCACCAACTTTTCCTGTCTACCAGAAGTTTAAATGTTAAGAAGAGTCACAGCTCTGCTGCGTATGACCTGTAGAGTAGTAAATTCAGTAAGGATTTCTGAACATGGTAGAAATTCAGCAGTAAACTGAGCTGAACAAACACAAACTAGTTCAGCTAGCAATAAGTAAATGAGCTTGGCCTGAAGGGTCCAGGTCAGACGATGCCATCTTCAGCACAGCAACTACAAGATGAATAGGACCTCTCCTGAGAACAGCACAGCAAGACCCTATGCTACCCTTTAACTTTGCAGAGACCTTTAAGGTGACAGCTGAAAACCACACAAAACTACTGAAATGCTGCTGTCCCTCTCCAATCATAGATTAAAATGACAAATACTCCTGTTAAATGGCTAACAGAGCAATGAAGCAAGAGAGCATCATGAAAATGATTGCGATTGTTCACCACAGATATCAGCTTCCGTAGTCCTGCACTGAATTATTTATTACTAAGTTTCCATTGCTACAAAAGTGTCAGCTGAACTCACTCCAGCTCCACCACTCTGTGCACACTATCAACTGCCAGTGTGCAAAATATGCTTGAGAGGGGCCTTCTGCAAATAATACTGGCCAGTAACACGTAAACCTTGTATTTTTAAAGGAATACTACAAATAATCCAAACAAATCAAACCTTTGCTATACAAGAGTCACTCAGTAAGGAAACGAAGTGGTGTTATCTGGTCTACTTCCAGTTTTATTTCTAGAGCTACCTCTTACTTGCGGTGGCACACATCTCTGGGGAATTTCTTGTTTGGTGGAAAACCTGACTCCGAGACTTTTCTTTTCCTTCTTTGTTCTTGCCTCTCCATGGAAATTCAGAACATCATCCAAACACAACCATCTGCTTTTACACCCACAGAACCCTTCCTAGCATGGGTACACAACAGTCTGTGTAACACCTTTACTCCTCTCTGGCACCTCTCTATTGTTCTATGTGTTAAGTCACATCTCTGTTGTTCCCAGGGCATGGTAACTAGGCTGACATTTTTGACATTTTCACCTGGAAACATCCTTTCCAAAGCATCACAGGGATATTCTCTGAACCATTCCCACTTAGTCAATCAACATCCTTCCTGAGCAGTTGACGTTCGTAGCTACCACACAGCTGACACAGGTGGGAAAACTTCCCAGCTTCTACTCATTCATTTAAACTCTTTTCCCAACCATACCACTGCACAGTGAGCTCCTCTTCAACAGCCCACCTAACTCTTCCTCATCCTCATACATTCCCCTCCAGGCCCACATGACTGGTTTTCTGAAGTTTTTGCCATCTTAGCAACACAAACTTTACTGTTAATCTCTAGAGAAATCAGTTCAGTCTCCCTGTGCTATTCATACAAAACCCTATCCATAAAAACAATCAAACTGAAATTTCCTACACATATTTTATTCAAAGTATTAGTGAACAAAGCTTGGTATACCATGCTGATGTCTGTTCCACTGCATTGTAAAACAAATGGCTTTAATAAGCTTTTCAATCAAAAGCTAATATTTTATCACAACAGATATACCTTTGTGGAGTACACTTTTAAGGACTCAGCTCCCATGGGACATGTTATTCCCAACTCCCAATAACATCTCTGCAATCCAGAAAGTCACCTCATGTCTCTGTTACACTCCCAGACCAACCAACATCCCTGACACACTTAATGAACCCTAAACCAGCAACATCCCTCTCATGTTTTCAAGCAGTGTCCTACATATATCATGCACTGGCCCGTTACCTTGTGTGACAGTTTGTTAAAGTTCATGACAGAACTGCAGCAATACTGTGTAAATGAAAATGCACAGAACACCACCTGTAAAATGCTACCCAAGGATTAATCTCACAGAAACTAGTGGAGCTGCCATAGTAGGTTTTTCTCTAGTTGTAAAACAAGAAGATACTCTCTAAATATTAAATTGTTCGTTCATTAAGCTGGGCTAAAACCACTTTAATACAAATGCAGATGCCGCTGTAAACTAAAAACTGAATGCACCTCTCCCTGCAGCTGAAGAATAAAAGGGGAAACATACTCAGTTAATGTTTTTCACTATCAATAATCCAGTTGTGGTAAATGAAAATGTTTGTGATATCTTTCATTGAACACAGTTAACAATTGCTCCTCATAGCAAATATGAAATTGGATAATGCCTGTTGGGAAAGATGCGACAGGAAGGGCTTGCGGATATGATTGCCTGGCAAGAAATACTGGAGATGTAAAACCTGCAAGTGAAGTAGAAATGAAAGCCAGCTTTGAGATGTGATCCTGGCAGGCAGGAAGACTGTGATTAGCTGGAGATAGGTTGAGGGTATAAAAACAGAAGGACTCAAGGGTGCAGCCCCTCTCCACCCTGCCAAGGTATCAGGGAAAAAGTAGGTAAGAAAAGTAGTCTTTAGAGTTTAGAATATAGGATGATATGGTAATATAGTAGTTCTCATAGGCTGCATGCAAAGTTTGTAGCTTTTGTATCTCAGGCTGATTGGTCACTGTAAATCAGAATACTCAACACAAAAGGAGATATAATGTATTGTAATAAGGTCCTCACTCTCTTACCTCATACCCTCCCTCTCCCTCTCTTTGGGGCTTCTCTTCAGCCAAGGCTGGTGGCTGAAAGCAGGCCCTTTTTACTCACAACCCTTGAAATAAAACCACGTGTTTCTAGAATATCTCAGGTCAGCAGAGTTCCTTCTCCCTGCCATCCACGGATGCTCCTACAAATGCCAACTATGCCAACAGAGACCTGCACAGGATTCCTTCCCTCTCCTCACCATCGTTTTATTCTATCAACTCCTGTTACTAGGGAAGAAAATCAGTTAAATACGGCTTTAAACAAGTTAGGGTAAAAAAACCCAAACAAAGCACCCCTCCTTCCTCTGTCATTAGGGATCTAAAATAGTCCAAACCACATGATTAAATATATTTACAATTTTTACCCTACTTTAATGCCAAGATTCAAGCATGGTCCATGCACTTTTAGTAAGTTAACCCAATCAAAAAAATGTTTAATTTCCTCTGCCCTTCCTCCCCTCTTATCCAGTACACTTACAGGTTTAACAAGCTAGAGGATTTTAGAAACAATGCTTTCTCCCCTTCATCAAGAAACATTTCACTACATGCACCAGATAAATTCATGAACGGTAAGATCCAGTTCAATAAAGACAGTGGACCTTTGCATAGAAGACAGTTTCCAAGGGCTCTAAACTGGATAATATACTGGAGATTATTTCTTTTTCAGCATTTCTGAGGTAAATTACATTGCTTGGAGTGTTAATCTCATCATCAACTGAAACATATGTAAAGGGAAAGAAACTTTTGTATTTAACAAGCCAAAATTACACTCTCAAGATATTAAGCCTCTAAAAAGTAGCCCCCAGTTATCAAATGCCAGTAGTATGTCAACATCTGTATTGCAGGTACCATAAAATGATGGTGCTGACAGAAGAATGAAGTTTATCTGAAAAGTCAGCACCTGTGTATTTGACTCAAGCTTGGTCTAGGAAGAAGAAAAACCTGTATATTAAAAGACAAGCTATTGATACCATTTTTTCACCAAACATCTGGGACATCTCATAACATCCTTACCTTTGTGCCTGCTCTGTAGAACTTAAGTGACTGATGAAAAGCACCTCACAACATCAAGCTTGTGCCACAGTTTCCTTACAGGAGTGTAATAAATCTGCACGTAAATTCTTACGCCCTCCTCAAATTTGTGGCACACACCACTGTTTCTACAACAGATACAGGAACATGCCAGGGATATTTTAAAAAAAAAAAAAAAAAAAGCTACAAACATCTGAATATATCACTGCTCCAGGGCTGCCCACCGGCCAGCCTTGCCCTGTGGTGGTGTTGTGGTTTGAAAGCAAAATGAATGAGAGGCTCCAAGTCAGAGATATAATTTAATAAGAAGTAAGGTAAAAAGGTAAAAGTAAAATAAAATAAATGCAATAACACAAAGGACCACTGACAGAGTCAGAATACAGCCTGAGCAGGATGGTGGAAGCAGTCCAGGTGAGGTGCTTTTCTTGAAGCAGTGATCCTGTAGAAAGGTCTGGTAGAGTTCTGCTCCTCTGGGAATTCAGTGGATAAGTGCTGCTTGCACTGTCCCACATACCAGCTTATATCCAGGTGAGAATGCTTGGCTCCTCCCCCTGGGCAGAGCATCTCACAATAGGATGAGGAGAGTGAAGTGGGTCCTTGATGGCCCATTAAACAGAGATAACCCCTGGAGGGAGTTACCTGTGAGTCATGGGCCAGGCGTTAATGGGCCATTAGCAGAAGAGGCAGGGGCTTGGGAAAACACTGCCCCACCTGGTTTCAAAAGTTCATGAAGATGGTGATAGAATAAATACTTTGTGTACATCCTACACGGCAACCCAGGACAGGTGGTATGATGGAGTTCTTGGCAGGTCTGGAATTTCTAGCAGGCATGAAATAGAGAGTGGACTTTTGCTTGGGTTACCAGGCTTTATTGGTGTTCCGGCTGGACCTTGTGCAAAAGATGGCTCCTAGCCTTGGGTCACCCCTTTTTACCTGGGTGGGCGGTCCCCCAGAGAGGGGAGCCCAGAACCAAAAGCTAGCAAGGGAGGGTGTGATCCAGAACAGGGGAACTTAACAAAATAAAAAGGTGTTGCCCCCTCACCCAGACCAAATCTTAGGGCTTTCAGCTTCAAATCTTCCAGCTCTAACAAGGTGATTGACAGTGTCCCTCAGGGAAGAGGCCATCAGAGGGTAAGGGAAAGGGGTACCAGGAACAAACCATCTCCAAACAAATATAACAAAAACCATACAAAACTTCAGAAAACTCAATCACACACCACTACATGAATATTCACTACACTACCACTTCTCAGTAAAGACTCTTCTTGGTGTTTCCTTTACTGTGAAAAAGGTTCCACTAGAGTCCATCTAACCCGCAAAAATTTAATAAAACCTGGCATTTCCAACACTTGCAGTTTTCTTTGAAATGTCAGCACATTCAGATTTGTATGGTGCTCTTGAGCCTTCTGGCTTGTTTTGTGTTCTTTTTTCTTCCTTTTTCTGCAAGAGATGAGGAAACTGAGAACTTGTCAGTTCCCAAACTGGTTTACATAAACCAGCCCTAATTAGAGCCTAAATCTGCTAGAGTCAACATCGTGAGAGATTTCCACATTTCCCTGAGTATCTCAAAGACTACACCATCAGACAGTGTGGACAGAGTAACAACTATTACTGATCTTCAAATAGTTATTGAACAGAACCCATGAAAATTCTCAGTGTGAATGAAATGAAATTTGACTAAGATTCTATGTTGAAATATATACCTCTGGAAAATTTTCCTGCATTAGTTCTTAGTGGCAGCACAAAATTTTAGTATTGAAGCTAACTACAGAAAACAGCAGAAGGTCCAAATCTTTTACACCATTATGGAGGGTCATATCAGCAAGTCTGCTTTTCAAAGAAAGACCATTCTGGCAAAAAAGTCCTCCTCCATTTTAGGTACCACTGAGAACTGCAATCACGATTTTTTTAATTGGGTGCCACAGATGCTTTAGAATTTTTAACACTTTACATCCACGTGATAATATTGAAATCATTATAAAGAGACCCCAAAGGCAATGTAGGAGAACATATTATGGGACACTAGGAATATGGCCATGGCCAAGCCTCATCTCCAATGCGGTGCAGCTGTGCAAGACAGGTGATCAGCATTGAAGGAAAAGAGATATGGAATGCTGAGGTGTATTGATCAATCACCAAAGAGTAAAAGGGCATACAGCTGTTATGCATATAAGAGGAAGGGATAAAGAGTTAGTTGGGGCTGTTGGAGCTAAGAAGTTGTTCTGTGAGAGGACGGAGTCAAGTGTTGTGTGGTGCTGCCTAAGGGTCTGCAACAGAGAAAGGTATGAAGGTTTTAATAAACTGCTGATGCTTGCTACCATCTTCTGTGTTAGTCTTTTGAGCATATCATCAATCAGGGGAAGATTTTAGATAATAAGGAACTGATGCTGGTGTCAGTTGTGCAACCACCGCCAAACTGGTGCCCCGTTTAAGGGGCAAGTGACAACAAGGCAACACTTCCAGTTTCACACAGATCTCTCTAAAGTGACCTACAATATGCACTGCCTCAAATAACTCACTTTTAATAGTTCTTCTCTGATGAGGCTTCCTCTCCCCAAGACATTGTTCCATCACTAAGCCAACACACAAATTAAACAAAATACTGTTTTGTATAACTCGGCTTTAAAAAGACCACAAAGACAAAAATGAAAACCATTTACACTGTAGTAAACAACACGATGGCTTATCCTTTTCTCCACAATATTTCAGTATTATTTTCTGCTCTCAATCCTCCACACCTTCATGAAGACTCATGCATTTTCTATTGTAAAATACATCCATTTCCATCAAAATGGCTGAGAACTGACGTGCCACCATGCTGCCTGTCAGTGTCCCTCCTGCCCCACACCATTAATTCAACTCCTCTGCTCACAGGAAAGTTGCCACAGCAGCCACTGCCAGCAAGATCCTGCTAAAAAAACTCAGCAAAAGTCTGCTGGAATTGATGAGTGTGTTCACTACAAAATATTTTGTCTCCACTACTGACAGTGTTTCCAAATCCTGTCTCTCATATGGTAACACTGAGTCAGGCAGGAAAACAAACATTTTCACTACCTACTTAAAGCTGAAGCTCACTAATTGGAATCTTGCTCTCTCCTGGAAATGCAGAAAACATCTTAAGCAGTAGTAGGCAGACAGCATGATGTATGACAGAATACCTGATTTCAGTCAGGTGCTAGACCTTTACCATTTCATATTGGGTCACCCAAATCCACACTCCCAAAATTTTCTTGCTTTTCACATGATCCTGTGTATAGACAGCTCTCTGCTCTCCTCCAGGGGCTTTAGCTAGCTCAGTTGTTAGGAGGATTTGGAGAGAACTATACCAAGGACGAGATAAAGATATCAGAAGAGGCCCTTTCCCCACGACCTTTGTCCCAGGCGTTTATTCTTCGAAATTCCAGGGGGGAAAGAGAAAGAACAAAGGAGGGGGAGGCATTATATAGCCCCCCACTCAGGGAAGAGATAGCTGGACTACAGCCAATGGGGTCAAAGAAGGAAGGAAGGGTCACTCTATGTGGTAAGGAACTCCAGGGGGTCAGAAGGGAGAAACCATTCCCCTAGAGAATTACAACAGTCCTGGACAGCGTAGCTTGCTGTATTAGGAGCACTGAGACCTCTAAAGATGCGCTTGATTCACCTCAGAACACCCAGGCATGCTTTTGCTGCCCTACTGACAAGCTTGGCTCGTTAGACCAGAACGAATTTCTAGCAGTGGCCTGATTTGCACACACAGTAACATAGGTGTAACTACAAGGTGGTTTCCTGTTTGATAACTGAGTGTACAGAAACAGAAGAGAGACAAAACTGCAAGAGCAGCACTGGTTTAGCCAGTAGCCCAGCTAGTCCTCCAGGACCACAAGGCAGGAGCAGTGCTGTTGCTCAGGGCAGCAAACAGATGGAGGGAAGCTGAGCATGTTGGCAAAGCTCCGGGCCTGTGAGGCTACACAGGGAGAGCACATGCAGAAACAGTGTGAAGAAAGGAACTGTCACATGGGGACTGAACAGTAAATAATTCTGAGGCTAGGGCAAGCGTTGAAGCCAGGCCTAAAACAGAAGGCATCAACTGTAAAAAAAGAGGGAATAAAACGCATTAGCAAGAACACTGGTTCTCTACACCAGTCAGTTAGAAAAGGGAAAATTCTTTATCTAGACAATTTATGGAGCTTAAACTTACTATACAAATCATAATATGACTGAGGACCAAGAAGACATTTTAATTCAATCATTAATAGAAATGCTTCCTTAAAGAAAAAAATTTTACTATGTACGCTGAGTTGAACAAAGATCCACCTTCCTTTCAGCTGATAAAACTTCCAGAAAGACCAACAATTCATAAAAATTACTAGTAAGTTATGCATTTCAAATAAGAAAGGAGTTGCTGGTAAAATGAACATTTCTCAACAAGAGAGGCTATTTAAGCCTCAACTATCAAGCAAGTTCAACTTCAGCTGCTCCTTAAAAAAATCATTTCAGAGTAAAAGAGAGCTGTGGTGCCCTTCTGTCAGTGGCAGCTGTGTTTTGAAAGGTTCTTGCCACTCCCTTCTGTCCCCTGATACTCATTGCTGCACTCAGAGGTGCCAATATAATTGTCTGCGTGACTGTGTTCTATTCAGGGTTTTAAGAACTATCTCATTTAAAGGGGAAAAGACAAAGCCAAAACAGTAAAAATATCACAATAAAGTACTTTCAAACTAATACAGCCTATACAACAACCATACAAAATCCCCAAAACTGATGAGACAAGTTAAGACAGAAGTAACAGAAACATCTTGAATAATTCATGTCTGGCAAGAGACTACACTGCTCCTTTCTCCTCCCCTTTCTTCCAGGCATTCCCTTTCCCAAGAAGAAAAAACCCCACCCATGCCTAACAAGTTCCACTGTTAAGAGCTTGGAAGAGGCACACAACGCAAAAAGCAACACAAGATGGAATCAAGTCATTTTTCTTGGTCTTCACTAGGAGGCAAGATAGAACTCCCTGCAACTTTCACACTATGACACAAGATGCAGGAAATTGGATAGAATATATGGGGAGAAATAAAAGAAGCATTGAGGAAAGTACAAAAGGGAATGTTTGCTCAAAAAAGCATTCCATAAAAGGATTTTCTTCCCCCCCGCCCAAAAAAAAAAAAAAAAAAAAGGAATTGAAGAATTGAAGTTTACTATATTGGTTAGAATAAACATATTACCATGTTTGTGTAGCAAAAACTCTTGATCTTGTGTCTCTATTTGAATAGGCACATTTTATGAGAATTCAACATTCCAGACAAACATAAAACACTGATATGAAACAAGGCTGAACTCAAAAGACTAACTTTGATATTGCTGTGTCTTCTGATTAAATACACATAACACCTGCTGTAATGTGTAAAAACAGAGGAAAATCTAGAGAGTTTACTTGTTTAAAATAGAAATAGATTCCTTCATGAACAGCCCACTTATCAAATCATGATTTTATTTGGAAATGGGACATTTTCCGTAAACAGCTACAGATAATAGTATGAGGAAGCCCGCAAGATTTTTTGGATGCCAAAACAACTATTGATATGGCTATCAGACTACATCATCACAAGTCATGCTACTCTTAACTCAATTACACAGCCACTGAACAATTTCTGCATGAACATAAGTGTTAAATTTAAAATAAAATACACTTACCATGTCCTCTTCAACTGCTCAATATAAAAAAATATCCTACACATTTAGGAAAAACCCCACCTGTTCCCTCAAGAGACTATGAACAGGAGTTTGAGATGTGCACAACCTTTATTGTTAATAACATATTCCATTGGCTTTGATATTCTTTCATGAAAGCAAATCAGGAAAAACCTGAACAACTAAATGTTCTTTTGAAATATTTAGGTTTCAAACAAAACTTCTACTTCAGTATTTTCCACCTAGCTTGAGACAACAGACCTCCAATTTAAAGGCTCTACATTCTTTAGAGTGGAAGAGACAAATGAAATTCCTGCCTTAACAGTTTTGAAGCAGTAAGGAATCCAGTCCCAAAAGTTACAAAGGATATACTAATGCCATTTCTCTTAACACTGCAGAAACAAATCAGGAAGCATCAAGAAGCTTATGACCTTGCAAAGTTTGCAAGCAAGATGAACCATACTAAAGTTAGCACAATAAATACATTGCAGCTTTTAGAGAAAGTCCAAAGGGAGCTTTAGTCATTTGGGTTCCCCATCTCACGAACTTCACATGGCTCCCTGTTCTTTCCTCCTGACAGATTGTGTTCATGCTCCTTCTCACTGCAGTAAAAGAAACTTAAGGAAGGCCTTGTAGAATTACCAGAGCAAACTGCTATCGGGTTACTGTATGAGGTAGTTTGCAAAGCAAACAACAGAAACAGAATGAGACAGCAGTTCCAATTAAACTTTCTGAGAGTTCATACAGCCAAACTAACACAGATAGTCTTCAACCTTTATGCACTGCTCAGTCATGAAAATAAACTACCTTGATTTAATACTTTACCTCCCAAGGGAGGGGGAAAACCCCCCAAAACAAACTCCACACACACCTGTTAATGCATTATGAGCATAACCCAGCACTACATGCCTCAGCCTGTATGAGTGTTTCACAAACACCTGCTGTTTTGGGTGGTTGCTTTCCCTGTTTACACCAAACTATACTTAACATGCACCTGTCCTTCTACAAATAATTCCATCCACAAGAACTGATCTTAAACACTGAAGAATCCAAATAGCTGCTATTTTATTTAATTAATTACTTTCATTCTACTGGTAATTCTCAATTATCTAGCTCTCTCAAAACTAAAAGCATCAAATCTCAAAATATATTTTCATAACCCCCAAGTCCACTAGTTCATTAGCAATGTAATTTCTGATTATGAGAAATCGAAGTAGGAGCTGATAGTATTCATCTAATTCAGCACACTTGGCTTCATAAGCATATTAACTCTTGCACCTATATTTGAAAGATGTAAAATACTTATTTCTGCTTTTGAAAATATCTAGAAAGCTATATAACATCATATTTACAGAGAACAAGTTTTAGATGTGGCCTTCAAGGCTGATACTATTTAGGAATGAAGGAAAGTACTGGGGAATATTTCTGAAGTATCTTTCCTAAGTCACATAGATGTTTTTACTAAATATATGATCCAACATAAGGCTGCATCCTATTCAAGGGCTGAGCTTTTTTTCCAAATATAAAATAATACAACCATTCTAAATTGTTAGTGCTACTTCACACATCAATAGCATGATGGCTTTATAGCTCATAAAAAACCTCCATCAAAACCATAATTTTAGTGTTATTTTAGAAAAAAACTGAAATAGCCTCTTTAAGGTTTCTAGACCTATCTTCACCTGACTTTTCCACTTAAACTTTAAACTTATCATAAATAGCAGCAGTAAATACTAAAGAATCATCAAGAATACGTCCATACAGAAACTATATTCAGTTTTGTTTCGAAGTTTCTAATACTTACACAGGACGTTAAGATTATACTTTCAAGTGATACCGTCTGCTTGGAATCCAGTCAATTCAAAGAAAAAGAAACTGGATTTACCTTCATTTCACATTCCTCAGCTTTCCTAATCCTTCTGACAAATTTTACAGTTTTAAGAACATGGTTGGGGTAGAAGCAGCAAAGTACTCACAGAGTCAAAAAATGTAAACTGTCTAATACTATTTATTTTCTTGAAACTTCCCTGCTTGTACTAATTTCGGATAAAATATTTCTTGAGAAAACCATGTTGATAAGCATTTACATAATTTTTTTAACCAAGTTACTATAAAAAGCACATGCACTCTGGAAAGACAAAGGAAAATTATCTTTTTTTGTTCCTTCAGAATGGAACAGATTACATCTTATAAAAATTAAATGTCAATGGCTGGAAGCCCAAATCTGTTTTATCTTTCACCATAAGCACAGGAAGTAAGGTCACTGACAGATTTTAATTGAAAGTATCTTCAAATCAGACTTCTGCTCTAGATCAAGGTTTTGTTCTGCGACGTGCAATTCCTATCCTAATACATCACACAAGTTCGTCCCAATTCAGCAGCAGCTCCAGTTTTAAATACAATTACCACTGGAGAAGTTACCCACCTAGAATCCAGGTGGATTGCAGCTGATAAACAAGTCTGTCTCCCATTTAAAAAGTAACCTGATAATAGCCCAGAGGGGTCTGCTACATAAATGCTTGGAGCTTTGTCTCCAAGTAATGCTCAACTGTACCGCTGTGGTTTTGTGGTTGAGTAGTGCTCACTGCAATCTGCATACATGAGGAGGAATTTATTTACAAGAGAATTAGAAGCCACAGGAAAAGGTGAGACGGGCTCAACATCTAATCAAGTTCACACCCTACTAGAAGAATAAACACTCCACCACTCTGCAGCATCAAACAATTGCCTTTAAAACAGGAAAGAACTTTACTTAGAGACTCTCCACGAACTAGTTCAATAGACTACTAGCTGGGGAGCAAAAAAGGGAGAGCCTTCTTATCTTATATGAATTCATACCAGTTTAATTTTCTTATTCAGCATCAAAAGATTCAATAAGAAATTCAGCCCAGTAGGGTGTGAATTAAGAAAAAAGAGGTTGAAAACAAAATCTGTAAATTGTATTAATACTACTCAAGAAAAAAGATCTTTACTTGTACTATCTGCCTCTCCTATGTGACCATTTATTTTCAGGTGCATTTAGAGTTCTTGAATTTATCTTACCAGGCATCTGAGAGTTTTCTATTAAAACTGAGACCAGCTACCCGTTTAGATAATGCCCTTCTCCACAGCTGCAAGGCAAGCTCTAAAGTGAGGATGCTCAAATCAGATGCTCAGGGCAGCCACAAAACCCCCTCCAAATCTGCAATATCAAGCAGCCCTCCTCTTACCACAAGCCTTCCCAACTCAGCCTTCCATTATCAATATCCTAATCGATATTCCTAATTTCACCCATACTTACCACAGCTCCAACCCCAGTGTCATCTCTGCTGTTCCTTATTTCAGTATCCTCCTGACCAAAGTCTGTAGCCTCCCTTGCTCTCACCCTGCCACACCAACCGATTTCAGATAAAGGGCACACTGCCTCAGCTCCACACTGCCTTAACTGTCCAGAAAAGTTTTGTCAGAACACACTCACTGCAGAGCTGAGAACTGCGCATACCTGAGCAGAGCCCAGCAAGCTCTCAGCTCTGGCCAGGACATCCCTGCTGATATCCTAGCAATTGCTGCTCCAGTCAGAACATCAGGTGGGAGACCCGATGTCTCTCAGCTACTGAAGAACCAAAGATTTGTCTTCTCCCTTTCACATAGGCCCACAGCCAACAGCACACAGAATACAGCAACTGAAAGATTTGGTTTGGTGCCATTTATTTGCCCAGTCTCCCAACTGTCTTGCATCAATTAGGACCTCTTGCTTGCACCATCACTCCCTTTGCTAAGGACAAGGGCATAATCCTACATTCTGTGCCAAGACGAAGAAGTTCCCAGCTTGCCCAACTACACATTTCCTAGAAATAGCAATAAAGTGTTTCGAGCACAATACTGCCTCTCTCTATCCCACCTCTGAGATATAAAAATGCCAGTAATAATTCAGTTAATGAATAAAGACATACAGACTCACATCCATACCACTTACTTGTAGCTGTTGTCTCAGTGATAACCTATGCAGCATTCTGAAATGCTTCACGAACTGAACTTGCATGGAGAGCAACTTACAAAGTTAGTGTGTTCATCCTGCCTGTTAGTATCATGGATAAAATCTCTATAGCAAGGATTACAAAATATTCTCTGAAACCTTAAAAAATGTTAATCCTAAAAATCAACCAACATAAACCCACAGCTTGTTTCTTCACTTGATCAGTACACCAAAGTTCTCAGTAATGAAGCGTATTAGTCCTAATGCTGCAATCTGCACATAAATTACATTATTTGTTATTTATTATTTGTAGTATCTCACAAAAACAGAACTGCAAAGTATTTCATATCACTGTTGCAATCCTCTTCTGTTAGATCATTATACAAGCTCACCTGTCAACTACAGTAACATATTACATTATTGCCCCAAACTATGCAATTCATGATTTCATTATCCCCACTGTTAAAAAGATCAGCAGTTAGAAAACCTGTCTTGTCCACTTGAATTCAAGTCTTCTTTCCTTCTTCAACATAAACAACTATTTATTACACTTCCTTTATGCTTAAATTTTTTTACGTTTTAATAAAGTCCTGTCTGCCTGGCATGTCTTCTAAGTCAGTCACAACAGTTTTGCGAACTGAACTGTCTCTTCCTTGAAGAACAAGGCCGTTTAGTAGACACAGCATTCCAGCTGGAGCTCTTCTGCAACTGAAGAAAACGAGTGAGTTTTTACATAGGATAGGCCCAAGTTCAAAACCAGTGTGTTCATGAGGTCCAGCACCACTGTGATCCTGTTGAATCCCATTCTGTCCATGATCCCGATAAACACCAGGCCCCTTAATACAACACTACTACATTGTCTAGTCCCCATGCTAGAGCTATGCAGGTTTTCAAGTCCTTCAGTATGACACTATTATGCATGTTCCTTACTAAAAACATGGATTTCAGGCCCTTGATTTACTGTGTTTCCACCATTCCTCCCTCCTCTTCCCCTTACTTGCAAGTGAAGTTTAGCCTCCTATCTATTGCATACCACAAGACCTGACGTGCTGTCTTGACTAGATGGCTAGAGCCAAATCAAAATTCTATACAGGATATTAATTCATAGAAGAGAAGCCTCTCTAAATCAGAGAGGAGAATGGAAAAGGACTAAAAGAATAAAGAAAACAGTTTGAACATTAAGAACAAACCAGCAGGGGATGTAAGCTGAAACTGCTAAAACTGAAAACAAGCAAACATCAGTAACCATGCTTTCTTTTAAGGATATTTGATTTATAAAGAAAACCCCAACATCAAAATCCTACCGCATTTTGATACAGTGTAGAGATCTTCCCATCTCTAAGGCTGGTTACCTCATTAAAAAAGTCTTAATATGATAAAAACATCATGTCAGACCATCACCTGTTACCTTCTATTTGCTTACAACCAGTTTATTTCTTATACTTGTTTTCTGTAGAGTCAAGTTCTGCAGACTGGTTTATTATCTACTGGATCTTTAGTGTTCTCAAGACAAAAGTCAGGCTTTCTGATCAACTTTTTTGCTCACTGTTATTGCATCTGGACATTCCTTAGGATGTTGAAAATCAAATGAGGAACTGCATCTGAGAAATCACATTTTACAAATGGTGAAACTAAGAAACAAAGTGAAATTCTGAGAGCATAATTTGAAACATTAATTAGCATTTAGAACTTCAGACACAACATCTATTTAAAAACAGCTTGCCCTGACTTCTTTGGCAGCTGGAAGCACTCAGCATTTCTGCAACACATATCCCAGAGGTCTGACATCCAGCAAACGAGGAACACACACAGCTAGTGAAGCTTGGTTTAAGCAACTTGAGCATCACTGAAACTCTGCAACAGCAATACAACTCAGTTGTCTAGGACAGCATTTAATTACATTAACAGCGAAACCTTTATTCAAACTTCCCTGTCCCTCCCTTCATATCACACCTTCTAACATCTGCTACAAAAGGAGCAAGAGTCCTGCAGATAACTTCATTTGCTATCCAGTTCTCATTTTTCCCCAGAGCAGGATCAGTCACTGAGCACAAGGATGGTCCTGTCTGTGTGTAGGTGTAAGCATGTGGCTCTGCAGCTATAAGTAGTATCTATATGGATACATGGTTTGTGACCACATGAGCACAGTTGTACAACAGCTTACAGGTACAGAAGTTTAAAACTATATGGGTTAATAGGTTATTTTAATATCAATATTTCCAGCGTGCTGATTTTTGCCTCTCTTCATTGTTGCTACAATTTTTGTGGAGGAATTTTTCCAGTTCTTAAAACAAACTCAGAAAAACACTGCTGTCACAAGGCTGAATCATGCACATTCATGAAATGTTCAAAGGAGCAGCAGCAGATTACCATGTTTCTGGCTAAGAGGAGAAAAAGGACTACCACTCTGAAGCCTTGAATTCTGTGCCAGATTCTGAAGGAAGTGTCCCAGAGCACCAGGCACACATTTTCCCATTCCTAAATTGCAAGCTTGATGCTTTTGGTCACATCTCCTCCAGTCTTGTCCCAGTCTTCTCCACTTCTGATTCATCCTTTCAACATGATTTTTTTGCTGTTTAATTTCATTTTTTAAACTGAGTCCACCTGTGTTTCCCAGTATGCTTATCCTACTACCAGACTGCTTTGCTTCCTTCATCTAGGACTAATTTTTGAATTGCAGTTTCCCACATCTACAGATCTTTTTTACACTCCTGACCTACTGTCCTGCATCCTACTCTTTGTGCCCTGCCAGTTCCAGTTTCTTTCACCTGACAAAGCCTCTTGCAATTTGTGTTCCCTTCCCCTCCTACAACTTCAGGTTTCTGGACATATCTCATCAACACGCAGAAGAATGATTGGAAAGATCCTCAGACCCTTACTCCAAACTAAACCTAAGCCCCATGTTGGCTCCTCCTAAAGCCTTATTTCTGTTTGCCCTCTTGGGCCTGATGCAATAAAAGACCCCCACACAACAGTGCACCAGAAGGCAGATGCCAAAGATGCCCTAAAGAAGGTAAAGCATTACATAGCAGAGACATGTCTTTAAACACACGGTAGGCAGGTGCCCAGTTCTCTGTCCTGAAGCTCAATCCAGTCCCACTTTTGGAGCAGTTTAGATAGACTTTCACAGCAAACTCCAATCTTTCATGTAACACTTTGGTCTATGAGAAGCGTGCTGAGTACATCTGCCCGGACAACACATATACTCCTGGTCAGTACTGACAGGTAGGTGGAGTCCCACAAGAATAGGCCATATTCAAACTTCAGCCGACCAAAAAAATGTCATCTCTGTTGTAGCCATGTCTACCTAAATTCAGCCAAGCTTACAAAAAAGGAAAGCTTTACAAAAAATTACAAGCTTTCAAAAAAGAAAAATCACTTTTGAAGTGGGAGTGGACAAAACATCCCCTTCGGAGCAGACACAATCCAGCAAAGTTTAACTGCATGCTCCAAAGCATAAAGGTATTTAAGTTGTTCAGAAAAGAAGCTGGCAGAACTCTAAGCAGAAGCCATTGTTTTCCTCTTGCCTTAACATCAGAAGTTGTTGAACTCTTTTAACTGATATTTTGCAAAGAAGAAAAAGCTTCAGCCTACAGCTAAAAGCACACTTTACAAAATTTTAATTGAAATATTTAAGTTTGTTCTCAACTCTACTGCAAAGCAGAAATATTTCTTAGACAATCTTACAACATCTTACAGCCTAAGTAAGATCTAACACAATCAGGCCCATTTTCCAATATTTATTTAGACATTTTACATGTCATTAATTACATAGAGGAATGAGTGATGTGAGTACTGATAATCAGTCTTATCTTTTTTCTCCCCTAATCTCATGTGTCAGGGAAAAAAAACCACCACTAATGCATTGCTCTTAGAAAAAGTTTTTCCCTTAGTCTTCCCAAACAGCTGTTTCCAGTAACATCAACAGCTGAAAACACCGCGCATATAAGGAGTAACAATCAAATTTGTTATTGAGCTCATGTGTGTTTGGCAATGACTGCAGAAAAGCATAAAAATATATGACTTTTCAAGAGACAAAAAGGCATCATATCAGGTAACTCCAGAGTGAAAAACTGTCCATAGTTACCAGGACTCCATGAGAATGGGATTCTTATACATGAGCCAAAATAAAAACTGTCTACATAATTAAGTTTATTTAATGCTACTGTTTTACTAAACTAGGGGATTCTAAAACAACATTTAAAAGATAACAATTTCTTTGTAGCTTTTTTCCTTATACCCAGGTTCCCAGGACACACTGAATTTAATAACTCTTATGCAATTAGCATTCATCATGCTGTATGCCCCAACAGGCCAGGCTGGAGACACTCCATAAGGACATCATCCATAATAACTCTTACACAACTTGTGTTAGTCATACTGTCTGCGACAATGGGCAGAGCTGGAGACTCTCTGGTAGTTTAGGACATCAGCCACAAACAGATTTACTTTCAAATGAAGGAAAGCCACATCTCCCACAGCTGAAGTGAGACTGTGTTATTAAGAAGTCTGTTCTGCTTCACTTCTCTCCCAGGCAACTCGCACACACACACATACGCATTCTGAACTAACAAGCAAGAACTGGGATGTCAGAACCTGCCATTGAGCACAATCGCCAGCTTCCCAAGACTTCTTGGAAAAAATTTGTGCTTCAGCAAGAGTCACTGCTATTTAATGTGCCCAGTTCCTGAAATCTATCACCCAAGGCAGGTCAAAGTTTTAAAGCCTGCTTTGCCAAAGTCATGCTATATTTCAAGTCCCAGCCCTGCCTGAGAAGTATAAGACCTTGTTTCACAAAAAGTACTCATAAAGCAGACACCACTGAACAAAAAGCTGGACTGTCCACTAGCTTGTTCAATATTCTTACTTCTTGAAAGAGCATGCAAACAAAAAACACATTTCCTCTGGCAGGACTACAAGTGTAGCTTGTAGACACGAGGTTAACATAAATAAAGCCAGTGCAGCATAGAAAGCAGTCATAAAGAGAATCCTCCAACCACAGGAGTCTTCTGTGAAAATTAACTGGAAGCAAGCTTGACAAGCTCAAATGGCCACAAGAGACATGATGCCAACTGAAGTGTTTGCAACAGACTAATGCAATTAAGTTGAATAAACAATATCCTGCAACTGTCCCGTAAGACAGCTACATCTGATTCCTTACTTGACCTCCACAACTTGCCTCTGGTCCCTGAGTCTCCGAGGAGACTCACTGCAGTCTTTTCAAAGTCCACAATACAGAGTTCTCCTCCCTCTCATGAAAGCAGCACAGCGAGACAAGATAAATCCTTCTGATTGTCAGTGTGGGAGTTGTGCAGATTGTGCAATGGAACAAAAGCAAAAACACAGCCTGTGCTGAGCAGCAAGACATGCAAATAGCCTGGCCAAGGCCCAGCTTCACTGAGGTGCTCAAACACAAACCTACCTTTAGCATACTGGCAGTCAAACCACATACTAAGAGCTCAGCATCTGCTTAACTGGGGAAGCTGAAACCCTGATTCAGCAACATGTGACTTTTGTGGGAGCTGGATAAAGCATTCCAAAACCCAAGTTGTTTAACTACTAAATTTTTTTAAGTATTGTCTTTGCTATTTCAACTTCAAGTACGTGGCCATTCCACTCTTACTCTGTGTATCTCAGAGCTGTAGGAGTTTGCTCTTGCTGTTCCTAGGCTGGTCAAGACCATATGGCACTGAAAGGCAAACGAACGGCGCCCTATAGAGATTTACAAGAGCTGTAAATCTGTTGATCAGTTAACTGAATGCTGCCCAAACCTATGGCATTTGGTCAGTATGTAGCTCTTCTGTTTCACACCACCCATTACACCATCAAAACATTTCAAAACTAAAGACAAGATTTGGATAAAGACACTGTTTTTTAAACCTTATGGGCCCCCCCAGACAGAGAAATCAGACTCCTGTCATGCTTTTAAATAAAGCATTTCACCTTAATGAAAAGGAACAAAATATCCTTGTTCTCTTCAATCTACAGATTTTAAATCTCTGCAATCAATGGACAGTTTCTGAGATGCAAATAAAAAAGCATCCTCTGAAGAGCAAATTTACTCTTAGTATCTTCAAGTTCACTGCACATGATTCACATGCCCAGCAGAAACTGAAAACACTCAAATCAAAACAGCTTAAAGTCTCCTGCCCTAGACTGAATATGAAGGCGTCGCTTTGGGCAAGATCTGTTGTCTCTGAATACTCTCTTCCAGCAGCTCAAACACTGGCTAAGTTACATAATACTTCTACAGTTGTTTTTAAGTTATACTAGAACGCACAATAATCACACAAATGTTTACAGAAATTCACAGCCATGCTTAATTAAAACCTACTATGTATCAGAGAAACAAACAAGCACCTTCACTGACTTACTATGAAAATAAAGAAGAAACACAGCCATTCTCAGAGGCAAAAATCCACAATTTCCAACTTATAAACCTCTATGTTGCCTTCTACTTGTATGCAAAGTCTACTCTATTTAAGAAAAATCGCTGAAGTTTACTATGAACTATCAATTTTCATGTAGCCTGGAATGGAACATCTCTTGTAGGCTACGACAGGAGCTGGAGGAGAGTGTAACTTCCCTGAAAAGCTAACTAGTCACCTCCAAAACACGAACTAGTTTCTGAAGTGGAATAAAGGATTATTATAAAGAGATAAGCATGTTTTATAACCAAGGGTTCTTAAGCAACCCACAATAATCACCACAATCCCTGTGTTTGAACAAAAGAGTCAACACTAATGGGTCTGCTCCATGAAAGAGGTTACTGCAGGTTCGTATCACTTCTTTCTGCTTGTCAACAACTTTCTGATATTGATGAAAATGTTTTACTTTATACCTGTTATCCAACAAAAAAAACCCAAAAAAACCTAATCACAGCAAAACTGTACCTTTCCATGAAATAACAGTTTTTGCAATTTTTTTTTAACTATTAAAGATGAACCGAGAAGTGCTATGGGACCAGAACCAAATGACATCTTTGTGATTCAACTGTCTGCTTAACTACAGACTAATTTTGATACCTAGAGCCACAAGAGAAAAGATGAAATAAAAAAAAGGGTCACTGATTCATGGTTTTTCTGAAACCTGAATACACCACCCACTGGAGCCCAAACCATTCTCTCCACACACAAGTCATGCCACAGCGATGCTTGGCAAGTCGTATTGGGCGCTTGGGAGGCTCCGAATGCCTCCTCACTCGAAAGGTGAAGAGCTAGGCTGCCCTGCGTGTACCCTGCAGGTGCTACCGCAGCCCGACCACGGGGCGCTGAGGCCACAACGCAGGGTTACCGCTGCCTAGCGCAGGACACCCTACAAGCCCGAAACGCAGGGTGCCCCCTTCGTCCCCGCACCGCTTCTCTCCTTCGCTTCCCCGGGTCGGGTCCCATCCCCGAGCCTGGGGGCTGCCGTGGCCCCGCACCGGAGCGTTCGCCGTCTGCCGCGAACAATGCGCGCCTTTTCTGGCGGAGTTCCCCGGCCGCGCCGGCCCTCGCCCGC
>VWZU01006020.1:234366-260688 GCA_013397095.1 Sterrhoptilus dennistouni | reverse complement strand
GCCCCTCGGGAGCCGCGAGGGGCGGGGCGGCTGCGGGTCCGCCCGGCGCCTCGCGAAGGCGTCTGGAAGTGCTCTGGGGTGGCTGTTGAGTGCCGCTGTCTGCTCCGTGAGCGGCATGACCTTGGGCCCGCTGCTCCCTGACTGCTCTCTCTCTATGCCACTGCGAGGCTGGGAAGCTGGTAGTCCCGTCCATAAGCCCTCACAGCAGGCTGAGTGCTGCCTGGGATCTTGCTCCAGGCTGTGCACGGAGTTTTGGGGGCTGAAACGGTAACGGCGGGAAGGGGGGAGGCGCAGCAATGTGGGTAGAGCTGTGAGGCAGGGCATCCACGCAGCATTAGTTGCTCCAGGAGATTGCAGACATAAGGACAGTGGACCCTTTCACCAGAGGGTTTGTCCTGAGCCCTGCTCTTCTCAGGGGCAGCGGTGAGTCCAGCAGTCATAGAATCACAACATATACTGAGCTGGGAGGGAAACCCTGCACAAGAACTTGGCAGCTCCAAGAATCACACCATGTGCTTGGGAACGTTGTCCAAACACTTCTTCAGTTCTGTCAGGCTTGGTGCTGTGACCACTTCTCTGGGGGTCTATTCCAGTGTATAACCACCTTCTGGGGGAAGAACCTTTTCCTAATATCCTGGCCAAAACTCCCTGACACAGCTTCCAGGCCATTCCCTCTGGTCACCAGAGAGATATCAGTGCCTGCCTCTCCGCTTCCCCCCACAAGGCAGGTATAGAGCACTATAAGGTCTCCTCTCAGTCTCCTCCAGACTGAACTGACCAAGCAACCTCAGCTGCTCCCTGTATGGCTTCCCCTCAAGGCCCTTCACCATATTTTTGACCCTCCTTTGGATGATTTTGAATAGTTTTAGAGCCTTTGTTATATTGTGGCACACAAAACTGCACACAGGACTCAAAGTGAGGTTGCAGCAGAGCAGAGCAATCATCTCCCACATTTTGCTGACATACAGGAGTAAAACAATAAGCTATACCTGTACCTGACACAGTGAACATCACATTGTAGTATCACTCAGACAGCAAAGGAAAACAAAGCATGGTCAGTCCTTGGCAATGGAAATAAACAAAGCTGAAATTATATCAGCTGAAGATGTGGCTCAATGTAGACACAGCGAGTAAAAAGAGGATGTGAAATCTCAAAAAACAAACCGCTGGTTTTATGTTACACATTTTCAGGGTCAAAAAGTTCACAGATGTCCATTTATGAAAGGCAATCAACTATGATGAGTATTTCGAACCTTCTAGCACAAGACCTATACTTTCATTCTAAAAGTCATTCTTGGTCAGCAAGATATAATTTTCTTTCAATTTGTACAGCAGAAAGACGTTTTATAAAATATTTCATGGGTGTTTACAAGATATATCTTCAATCTAAATCAAACATTTAAGGTATAAAATCCAATGCAAAGATGTTAAACATCATAAATAGAAGACCATAGTAGGAAAAAAACCCTCCACCCCATAGTTTTTGAAATAACTAACAGAAAACTGAATGCAGAAAAACTTGAATCACGCCACCTTTTTTCTCTTTTATCTGAGAAAATAAAAAATCAAGGCCTGAGGATTGCTTCTGTTGCATTAAATTGCTGATAGATGGAAGAATGGTTTTGATATTCCTTTTAATTTACTAAAACCAGAACCCATTAGGACATAATTTTTTTTCTTTGCTAGTTGCCAGTCCCTGAAAACAGTTCAGCTCAAAAGAGCACTCTAGCCTTTTGTTATAATTCCATACCCACCATTTGTGGATACAAGCCTTGTCAGGTACTTCATTGCTGTTATCTCTTTCAGTTACTCTTGTCCATCCTAACCTCTCCTGCAAATCTGCAGTGCAGACTAAACAATAACCACCAAAAGTTTAAAAAAGCCCCACATCATTCCAATATGACTTCATTGTAAGCAGCTGTGTGCATACACTTTTGGCATTGGAGCATGCAGTCACATACTCTTTCTGTTTGCAAAATGTGGTTTTCTTTTTCTTTTAATAAGCTAGCCCTCAGCAGGTGAAGAGGAATCCAACTCTCCTTCATATTCTGTGGGAGTTTGGCAGTTAAGACCCTTGAATTACTTAATTACAAAGCATATTTCAGACCCTGCCTTTCATCTTCAGCTAAAGATACCACATTTCATTGTTGTCCTAACAGTTCCTCTAATAACAGAGCAACATAAGGCTGCCCTTAGTACATTTCAGATTGCCTGTAGATAATTTGTTTCACCAGGATCCAAAGGTAATTTTCCAGACTAAAGTGTGAGACTTCTCTCACATTTCTAGGATGTCACCCACAATGAAATATTCTGCAACCACTAACTCATTCACTGTCTCACCTAACACGATTTCCTGCTCTAGTTCCCAGAGTTTAGTTCACAAAAATAATCTCTTTGTCTTCCGTTTGGGTTCTTGTTCCCCAGTTTCTGTGTCTTTTGAGACCAAACTGGTATTTATGTTACTTTCCCGCTTCCTGGGCCTGTTTAAGAACTGTCACATTCCATCACATATTCTCTATTCCCTTGTAACTTTGCATATTCCACCAGACACCTCCAAATTAAAGTCCTGTTGTTAAACAATAACTAGCATTGAAAGAGGAGCTCTGAGGCAGTTACCTGTTATGCTACAGTTCATCCTCTGGTTTGGTCTGCTGTTTCCCAGAAGATGTGAAAGAATTTCCCTAATCTCAGATGATCCTCTTTCCTGTTTAGACTCTTCTTTCACCAGACTCATACTTTGGAGGAATGCATTTGCAGTTGTAGGTCCTACTCCTCTTAGAAATCACATTAACTTCAGTATTTTTGTACTGTTGTTTAGTTTCTTTAATTTTTTGCAGCCCTAGTCCCCCTTTTTTCCTGGAAAGCCACATCATTTGTGTCAACCTGATTAGCATTTACTTCACCCATTTGTCTTGATGAACCAGGGCAGGATTTATTCATATGAACTTGGCATCTTTGTGGTAGCTGGCTCCCACCAATTTAAGACTGAGTACCTTCTCTCCCTCTCTTTCATCTCCTTTTCACCTATTGCAGAAGCATAGATAAAAGGTGCTACAGAATAACCAGCAAGAACTTCACACAGGTATCCCTTGTTCAGATGATATGTTGGGATTTGTGGTGAAGGCTGTGTTTTTCCTTTCTCTTTGGAACAGCAAGAAAACCAAACCCAAAACACCTTACATGCTTCTAACAAGTATCTTAAGTCAAGAATGACAGTTAATTATGTCAATATAAACAAAACAAAATCCCCAAAGACCTATAGAACATTTCAGGTTCCACTAAAACAGAAATCTGAAATAATAAGTCACCTTTTGTATGGACATTAATACAGTCCAGAAATAGTGGAACTTTGCAAACTCACAAAGTGAAAGCAGCAATAATTCTAACTAAGTTTTACACTGCAGCTTGCAAATGCATTTATTTACTGACTTGGAAGGTGAGAAATTCTTTTCTGTGGTGTCCTGCTGTGATCCATGGTGATAGGGAGCAAGATATGAGACATCCTGCTCAAGGGGAGAGTAGAAGCAATCTTTTCTAGCAGTGTGACTCGAAAGGGTTATTTACTTACTGCTGAATGACTTCCCATTGCACATTCACCAGGAAGCTTTTCACATTACTGACCTTTCCACTACAGTGACGGCTACTCTGATTTATCACTAAGTCAAGGCTGAGGATGCAAAAAAAATCAAAGGCTGTGCGAAGTATGATTAGATTAATGATGAAGGCTTCACCTGGAAACTGAGAGTTTGTTTTGTGAAGGTTATAAGGAGGGGAAAAAAACCCACAACGATTTGAATAGGAACCTCAGAAGTGAATACACACAGAGGGACATTCAGAAGCTGCATCTTCAGCCGTGGAAATGTGCACCCACATTGCAGTGATAGAAACAAAAGTGTCCTCCGAAGGAAGACACTTGGAAGTGCTCACTTCTTATCGTTGCCTAGGTTTTGCTGGAAAGAAAGGTGTGGAATTAGACCTTCTTGCCAGCTTGGAAGCACTTTCCAATAACCTTAGTTTTTGTGGCAAATGTAACACTCAAATCCAGAAACATGATTCTCAAAATTGCACATCAGAACCTTGGTTCAGAGAAACTGAAGTGAATCAGAAATCATCAACATTATTTCCAGTGGATCCAGATAACTGCCCAGTAATTTAACTTACAGTTACTTCTAGTTTGGGACTCAGTGACCAGAGCTACTGCTGATGTATTTTCCTTCAGCGAACAATATTTTTGTAAAAAAAACCAGGTTTGTTTTTTCTCCTGCTCTTTTGCTGCTTCTGAAACTTGTGCAGAAATAGATTTTTGAATGTTTCCAATTTACTGAACTACCCATTGAAAAAATATTTGAGGGCAGTGTTCTATCCTGGCTTTGTGAAGACCTTCAGACGTTTCATTGGACTATTCTAACGCTCTCAGACATCTAGTTTTCTTACCAACACTTGTGTCTAAGGAGCAGAGAATGCTTTTTTTAATTAATGTTTTTCTTTCACTCTCTGAAAAGCTGTGTGCTAGGGAAAGTTGCATGCTATGGGACAAAAAAGACTCCAGCCTTTTAGAGAACAATACAGTTCAGTCTTATCGTGTTCTTATGTTCTATTTCTGAATTCTCACACATTGCTTGTTGCAAACTTGTGCTCTGGGTTCATTCTGCTCTGCTCCTTTTAACTAGCTGAGGAAGTACAGTAGCAACAACTGCTGGCACAAGAAGAGAAAAAAGCCAACTTTGAAACAAATTGGCTTTATTCTAGAAAGTGCAATGAAAGTACTAGAAAGTATTTTTTCTAGTTTAATAAGTAAAAGGGAAAAAACCAAACTTTATAAGGGTATCAATGTTTGTATTTTGGTAGCTTAACAAGACTCTCCTGTGTAGTCCCATGTTGTAACAGTGTAAGAAGTGATATTAGGAATTGGCGCCAGAAATGCCCATACAAATACCAGTGCCAAATATCAGATTCTCCCTACGTTAAAAGTAAAAAGGCAAGAGATACATGTGTGCTCTGTTTTTAATCCTGATCTTCTAAGCTGGAAAAATACATAAATATACAGAGGTAAATGAGAAATAGCCTTTCATTTTAAAAAAGTAGGTGTCTAATAAATGGCTTTCTTTCACATTTTCCACTATCAATTTCATTGAGACATTAGAGAGACTGCCCAATGCATCTCTGTTTTCTGACGGGCTCATCATCTTCTTGCAAATACCTCAGGCTGTCTGTTTAATCAAGTTCCTGGACCCCTGGCATTGGGTTTGCAACACCTCTCTGATATTCGGCTTCATACTTCTCCTCCTAAGATTGGTTACTCTGACTGCCTTCTCTGACTCCCTCACTTTCACTACCTGCCAAAACCTTTTATCTCAAATTCATGTCTCTTCAGTTTTTCAAGAAAATGCATTACAATAATGGACTTTGTGTTCCTCCAGTTGAGGTGTGTAGATCTCTGAATTGCTGGTCTCTTTACCTTCATACCTTCAATCAACCTCACCCTTAACTACCCTATTTTGTTCATAATCTGTCATTTTGTAACACGTAGACACACCATATTCAGAAATTATTGCACCACAGATATATTTTGCTTTTTTGAACTATCCTTTATTCTTATTCACTGAGCAACTACAAATAATTCCATCTCTCCTTGGCTACTTTCCCCTGTTTAAAATAATACTGTAATAACAATAATGCTATAGCATTGATCATAACACCAATTAGATTATTTTACTGTGTTATGAAATGACACAAACATAAAAAAGAGCAAGCCAGATCTTTCTCTTGTAGCTTTGGAAGTTAAGAAAAGTAATTTTCAACTACAATGAATTTACTATAAAATATCCTTGGTAATCCCATTTTGAACAGAATGCTTCCTGAAAAGGTCACTTACACATATATCCATTAAGCTCCTCCCACTTAACAGAATAAACAAACCTTCCTATTGCTTTATGCAATGTCAATAAATACTTCCAAAAGATACCCAGACTTCGCAAAATCTTCCTCCACATGTGTTTCTAGTTGTCCCTTTATAATTCAGGACACATCTCCCATCCCATTCCAGAAACCATTTGAACTTCATATAAAATGATAGGGCTTTCTCCTGTCTGGCCAAGATATAGTTTATACCAAAGGTTAATCAAATGCTATCCTAATTTATATGATGAACAAGGCAGATCAATAAGTTCTTCCAGAGTCAAGGATCAGTGTCTTTTGGAAAGTAAGAATAATTAAATCAGGCTATCAATAGATGTTTTGCCTGATTTTAGCAGGAACAGCTGGAAGGAACACTTTCAAAATCTTGCCAATGGTATTCCCCTCTAGTGAGCTTTTGCACCTGCTGACAGATGCTGCTAGGTTGATCTTCATAAGAGAAACACTTTAGCAGCCCTTTTCCCTTCCCTCAAATCTGTTTTGGTTTCCTAGTGTTGATGGTTTTTGTCCCTCTAGAAGTTATAACCCCAGGCTCCCTCCCATTCAATAGCTGTCACACAATACCTGTACTTCTGTTCTCTGCTCTTTTTCCTTTGTTCACATTCATCTTCCTACAGTTTTCCTAACTTTATATCACCCTAAAGACTTTTTCTCCCCATGTTGCTTTCCCACCTTTCAGTGAAATGTCACCATACCAATCTTTGTTAAGCAAGAGACTTACTTTCTATTACTATACTTGAGATCCACATTCTGTAATTCCTAAGCCATGTTTCACATTATTTGCTTTGACAGCATTGTCCCCCACTGAACACCCTTGGTTAGCATTGAACACTGCGGTCAGGGTGATGTGCAGCTCCTTGTTATGTTCATTACATTTTTCTTTTCCAAAAGCAGAGCTTACAAACTCTGCCTGCAAACCACAACCCCTTTGTATCAAATTCAACAGACACAGAGCAAAGTGAGCCAGAAAAGATGGTCCTTGTCTCTCTCTATTAAACAGCCAGAGTACAAATCCCAGTTTTGGAGCCATCTCATTCAGCTTTGTCTCAGGGATATTTGCACCATGGTGTGTCACGGTGCAGCTGCGCCCTAAGTAAACTTTAAAAGACATTGTACAGACTTGTGACAGGCAGGCATAATAGGGAGGCATAAAACACTTAAAAAGCCTTAATTGTTGAGAAAAAGAAGAGTTTGTTAAGGACAATGTTTGAAAGAGAAATAATTTAATCCAAAAAAGGCAGACCTGAGTCAGAACCTCCAGGCAAAACTTCTGGCAGTGGGATAAACCAGCGTGGAAATCACCCTCCAAGAACAGCAATAACCCCCTCTTCCTTTGGAGTTTCAAGGCTCATGTAGACTGGGCACAGAGCAGAATCCAGGGAACAACATGAAAGGCTTACTCTGCTGCTAAATTCTGAGACAGAGAAATGAGCTGAAAGCTCTGGTGTTACTAAGGTACCTATTATTCACAGCTCAACTCTCTTTTATGTCTAACATTCATTGCAGGATGCTGACCTGGTGTTTTCTTCTGTACTCTGACACAGATTTTAAGCTGAAAACCCCTGTGATCAAGATTGAATTACTGACACAGATACCTTAGTTGGTTGATATTGTCATATTCTGTGTTCTTCACAGAAGTCATTAAAAAGATTTTCCTTCCTTCAAAAATGGGAGAGAAGGCATAGGAAAATGTGAAATTGCCTCTGAAGAACATGGAGACATCAGTGACATGGGCATTTGCCTCGGCAGTACAGGGAGACATGTGGCCGGCACATGCTCATGAGCAGCCAAGCCTGCCATAAAGATAAATGCATGACTAATTTCGGTCTTCCTTCTCAGGCATTACTCAGACTGAGGTTAAAGCATTAGAATAATTAGCCTGAGTCACTGGTGGGGCAGTATTTGTCTGCTGTGATGACTTTACTGGAGTGGAGCTGTGTTGTCAAAGCTGCCTCCAAAACTGGCCTCTGTAAATGCTCCTTCTAAGCACTGAAGCTGAGTCCCAAGGGAAAATGCAGCAAAAAAAGGAAAGACCAAGAAGTTTAGACAAAGGAGGACTTGGGACACTCTCTCCTGATAACCTTTCTGCTTAGCTAGTGGAAAGCCACAGGACAGAATAATCCAGTGCCATGGAAGAAGTTAAAAAGGCATGAGCTGCAGCAGCTGCCAAAGTTTGGTTAGGAGAGCTACTGGAGTGACCAGCTGCAATTTGAGACAAAACTCTTTGCTCCTCCAATTCTTTTCAGCAATATTTTATGCAATGTTAAATTAAGGTCAGATAAAGTACATATTAATAGTGTTCTTGCCAGTGAAAACCACGAGTTCACTACTACATTATGTTTATTCACTTACTGTTTGATAAAATGTTTCCCTTTGAAAGTCCATTTGAAGAACCTGTGAAACTGAGAACAATATTTGGACACAGCTCTGAAGAGTTAATGGAAGTTCTGTGTCTGAAGTCAGTTGGGGTTCTCTTTCAGCATATTAGTTGAATGTATACACTGGGAATATTTTACTTTGTTTTATGGTATTGTAATTTACAAAATTTACACTAATAGCCCAATTTCATGCAATTAGCTGAACACAAAACATTGTTCCTTTGAATTCCCATAACCTAATCCTACTAGTTCCCTTGGCTGTCTCACTTTCAATTATGAACCAAGGCCTGTGCAGATCAGATGAAATGCTGCTTTTGTAAAAATGTAACCTTTCTTTAGAAGTCATTTTCAGTGGTCTTCTGGCATACAGGCTGTTTTCATTGTCTGCAACCAAAAGCACTTGAAGGAAATCTGATTTTAACATCACAGGCTTGCAATACATATACTTTAGCTAGAGAGGTTTGTTGTATTTTTATGGCAATGACGCAGTTGTGTTTGCACCATAATTGTACCTCTAAATGTCTCTTGAGCTGCACGTGCGGGGCAAAGTGTGGCTTTATGAATATACAGGAGAAGGGTAAAAAAAAAGGAAGGCCATACAGAGAATTACATTCTTCTTTTCCTTACATATGTAACACAGCTAACACAGTTTTGGAAGGCAAGCAGTGGATGACGTTAACACTCCATTAGTGCCAACTTATTGTTCAAATATTCCGATATCCTGAAGCCTAAGGGTACATACATGTTTGGTTTAGTACTTTTCACTTTTGGGGGCCTTTGCAGTTTGTATTTGCAAGTTTTATTCCACAATCTATGAAAAAAAAGTGATTTTTTAAAATTATTTTTAAGTAAAATCCAGGATTTATTAAATCACATGACTCCAGGAACTAGGACTTAAAGGAAAATACCAAGGAAGCTGGAATTTATAAGACCCAGGGACAATGTGCTATGTTCCCCAAATCAAGTTAATGAATTAACCTAGTCAACTGACCTGCCTTTCTGGAAATAAAAGGTGCATCTTGAAAAATGTGGATAATGTCATACTGCCAGGTGTACTTCCTTGAAACTTTGGAAGGTTTGGTTCTGTACTAGTACATCCCTCTCTTACTGTTCCTCTGAAGTACCTATCCTGCATTTCTTCATTGGTGCTCTTTTCCTCTATTTTTGGTTGATTACAGACCTTTTGGGTAGGAGGAAACCATTCTTACATCCACTCTGGAGAGAACTTGCCTTGCTTGATTCAACCAGGACAGATGTAATAGATCATTTTTAACTGAAGTTACCTACATACCTTTCTTTGAAACTCAGTCTCTAAACTCCATTCCTTTGTTGTGAATTGAAAGAAATAATATTCATTTCATTATGAGATAGGGTAGATATCAGCCTCTGGCCTTGCCTGGCTGTCTCATTTGTCTATAGAGGAAGGCTTCAACAACCTGGGCTTTTCTTCTACACTGATAATGTTACATGAAATTAATCTCAACCCTGATGTCATATTTTGGATATCCCTAAGTCAAAATAGTAAAATTAAATTCCTTTATAATTTTTGCTGCCTTAAGTATCTTCCATCTTTTTTTACCCTAAAGGAACAGCTGCCTCTCCAGGCAGTGAAATTTCTGTTCCTTATAAAAGCTACACATTTATCTGATATCATTATTCAGGTCTCCAAATGACCTTCATCAAAGAAGAGGAATTGGAGACATCGTCTTTTGGTTATTAAAGGGTGAAGAATAATCAGAAAAAGACGAAAGGGAAAAAAAAGTAGTTAAAAAAGTTTTTAAACAGGAGCAATAAAGAATAAACACACTGTTTTTACCTTTGCCTTTCACCTTTTATATACTACTTATATAATCACACACCTTAATAAGCACACATAGATACCCTGTTATTAATTATCTTTAAAGAATAATTCAGATAGTAAGGCAGGACTCTCCCATCTTATTTTGGCTGGCATGCTCTACCTTAGTCCCTTGTCGCTGAAACTGCAGACATGGCCACTCTGGCATTTTGCTTACACGGTATTTATTTATGACATTCCTGTTAGCCCAGAAGAATGTCTTGGGGAAAACAAATTTCATTTTATACTATGTGCCTGCCATCCCTATCACAGATGTCAAAGAATTAAAAAAAATATATATTGGCTCTCTAAAGATCCTTTCATTTTCTCTCTCTGCTTTGTTAGAGCTGCCACAATTGCTTGCTCCTTGCAGAGCATGAGACAGACACGTGTAGTGTCTCCGCTCACTTGTACAGGGAATCACTCACAAAGCTGGTTTCCTCTCATTAAGCCTCTCTAAGAAGTAACTGATAGCAATGCTGGCCTTGGCAATTATTTAACATTTTGAACAGACAGAAATAAGTGGACTGGATCTCTTGATGCTGCAGCACTTCATTCTTACATGACTGTCTGGAAATTCTGCTGCCCTGAATCTCTGGTTTCTAGTGAATGTGTAGTAATACACCAGCCTCTTCTCAGGAATGCCTTTCACAGGCAAGGAACTGCCTGTGAAAAAAGGTATAAAAGCTTTTTAGCGTTTATTTGTTACGTGCACCGCTGGCACAAAAGTTTGCACTAGAACAGTGCAAAGTAATTAATCACTATTCTGATTTAACATTTCTCAGTCTTTTACACCTTTGCAACACTCATTCACATACATATATATATACACATGCACCCATACATCTATAGATATACAAGCCTTTGACACCCTATTTTGGAGCAGAAATCAATACTAACTGCCCATTGCCAAGTGGCTCCCCAGAATGCATGGCCATGAAATTCTGCATTAACAAACACCTGCATGTGGGATATGGAGGAGAAAAAAGAAAAATGTTCAAATGAAAGTATCTTTCCCACTTCCAAAGCACTATATAAACAGAAAATTGGAAGGGATCAAAATCCACATTCTTAGAGCTTCTTGTGTATCACATATTGTATTTCAGTATACCTTTTTCAAAAGGTTCCACCTACTCTCTGAAGCTAGAAATCTTTTAATAGCATGAAGTTAGTAAATCTTTCTTTCATCATTATTCATACATATGCCCCAGTTCTTACATTTAAATCCACTAATGAGGATTCACTGCTGCTGGAGTTGAACACTGCAGGACTGGGACCCATTTGTGCTGCCCTGTGTAGCACTGAACTGCATGATGGGTAAACAGCACTTATTAAACAGCAACCACTTCACCTGCTTTTTGCTCTCTTAGCCCTTCTGCTAATTCCTTGGACAGTGCAGTCTCAGTTGAGGGGAGTTATGTTCTCATTGCAGGGATGTGAGAAATAGCAGAGACTTGTACGCTGCTGTCTTCTCTGTTGAAAAGACATTTTTAATAATCTCTGCCAAGTTATTCAATCTTTTTGTCTTTTGCATTATAAAACGTTCCCCATTTATGAAGGGGAGACAACAATGCTTCTCTTCTTCCCAAGGATTTCTTACAACCATACAGCTTCTGGTTTCCATTTAGCACTAACTTGATCCCTTTATGCAGCACCACACTGTGATGTGTAAACTTAGCCTGGAACAGAGTCTGAAGGCAAAAGAGATGGTTATGATCATCTAGGATTTTTCTCAGGGATTCCTGCATGAGGCTCCACAGTTTCAGTTGCCAAGGAAACACAATTATCAATCTTTTTCATCCCTCACCATCCTTATGCCTCCTTTCCATTTTGCTGTTTCTTGCTACAATAAAAAGTATCTTGTCAAATGTCCTGGTCTCTAGCTCTTGCATCCTGATCTCCACCACAAAGAAAGAAAAGGAAAGGGTGTCAAGGATCTTTGGCTGGGAGATCAGTCTGAAGTTTACCTGCTATCCTTGAGTTTTGTGCTGAAGGTGGACAGCCCTCTGAAAATGATCCTGTCAGATGCAGATAGCTTATCAAATGCTCTATTGTTTAACTAATATAAGACATATTATTTTTTTAATTACCCAGCAGGGTAATTTAAATTACCACTTGATACATTTGTGGTATCTTTCCTTTCACCACAGCCTTAGCTTCACTTCAACCTCGTGCAGAAATGCTTTGGGGAACAAAGCACACTTTACTATAATGTGCAGCTGAAGAGCAAAAGCAATAATGAGGAAAAAAGAAAAAAAGGAGGATGCAAAAGAGAGGAAACTGTGTAGAAGGAAGATAGAAGGCAAAAACCCTGCATCAACTAGAGAATAAATTAGATGAAGTCACAGCCAGAGAGAAAATTTTGGAGTCTCAGGAGTTTAAACTTGGATACCTTCAGGCAAGTTACAGATCTGCGTGGTCCCCTAAGGTCTAATGAGTTCCACCTGGATAGTTCATAGCTTCTGACAGTTCTGACTGATTTTATGCCTTTAAATACAGCTCTGATCAGGGTGACTCTGTGAAGGACAGAAGGATGACTCACCAATGTAATTTGTAATTTGAGGTATTCCCCTCAAATTCAGTGAAATTATATCAGTGTGCACAAGAGGGAGGATGAGCACAGCAAGTGCAGGAAGGGAAAGAAAAGCCACATACTCACAAAAAGCTTATGGGGAAGAGGGCTGCCATTTGACATGTTTTGTTAATTCACCACTTAGGGTAATTGTCATGCTTTTATAAGTAGCCTAACAATAAATAGCTCACTTAAAGGCAAGCAGACTTACCTTGCAAACCTTTGAAATATCAGATGACCAAAAGTCAGATACCTAGAAACTGAAACATTTCTCAGAGTATATTTCTAGGGAGAGAGCAACAAGGCAGACCACATTAATAAAACAATTGCTTCTTATAATGAGAGCCCTTCCTCTTCTAGACACCCATTTTTGGAGCTTGCTGAGGTTTGTTTTTATTCTATGTGTGTATGAGCCTATCAGGAAGATTCTGAGCATGGCCAAACCATGTATGTATACATAAAGGATGTTCTCATACAATCACCAACATGGAAACACTGAGCACACGTTCAGTAGATCTGGCACAGAAACACTGAGCACTTGTTCAGTAGATCTGGCACCAGAGCCATTGTGCCTCTTGTGGGACCTCCATCAGCTTACACCTCAGGAGAGAGCTGTGCCATTGCTCACTACAAGCTTGGGAAATCTGGACTTTTTGGTCATTTGGCTCTATTTAAGGCATTGCACCTAAATGTAGCCCAGAAAAAGGTACCATACTAAAATCAAATATTTTTCTGCTGAAATCACTTGCCAATGATTTGGGGTGGTTGTAACAGAAGAAGTAAGATCTCTGCGTGAAAAAAATTATGGAGAAGACAAGTTATTTTTATGAATGTCAACAATATCTCGGTTTTCTTTTTGGTTATTTTCCTGTCAGGCTGTACAGAAGAATGTTAGAGGGAAGCAAATAGGAAGAAAACAACAACAATGTATTAATACAGTTTCAAATATCACAGTGCTGTTAAGAGTAGTTTATCGAGAAATATCTTCCCACATACCTTCAGGCAGGTAAGAGTTAATTTCTCCTGAGTCCAGGGAGAATAAAGACATTGAACTACTGAAAAGCACAGCTAGACAAACGAATGGATGAACAGCAGTGTTGAGATGAGTCAGAAAATACCAGTCTTTAAGAGAGAGTTGGGCTTGGCACTTGACCTCCAACAGGTATGTTTATGCTCTGTGGAAACTGTTGAAACAAACATGTTTTCTGGTAAGACTTCTGAACAAATCCTCTGTCTTTGTTTCATCTCACGTTTCATCTTCTGATTTCCTTTGGTTGAATAAACTTTTCTGTAAAAAAGATATTCTTTAGCCCCCCTGGATCAGCTGCTGGACCCAAGTGTGTTGGGTCAGTGCAGTGTAAAGCAGGCACTGCTGGCTTCTCTATTCACATGTTGAGTGCTGTATTCAACTACCCTGGAGGGGACTATGTGGAGGGAAAAAACTATCCCTGGCAGTGACATGACATGACTTAGCATGCCAGCTGCTTCACAAACCTGTGCTTTCTCCCCTACGCAGCAGTACACAAGTGTGAGAGCTCATTATTCTCATACAAGAGAAGCAACTCCATAACAACAAAACAAAGCAAGCAAACAAAACAAAACAAAACAAAATAAAACCCAAGAAAAGCCCCCAAAAAACAGGTGAACCTGAGAAAGGTTTACTGTCACTTGACTACCATTTCTCCAACTGGGTTTGTGCTGCATATTTCCCAGGCAACTGCTCTTCTGCTGGTGCCTGTCCCTGCCAGGCTGATGGCAGGGAGAAGGGTGTCAGTTGGCAAAAAGAGAGTGATCCTACTCCTCACAGACACAGCAAAGTCCTCCTCTATGGCAGACCTGAGCATGTTAATCAAGCAAATAGCACCAAGAGGCAGAACCTGACGGTGCTCTCTTTTTCTGTCCACATGGGCCTGCAACTATTCAACTCCTGTTTGCACTGTAGGAAGTCTTGGCAATGGGATGCAGGTAGCAGTGTCCCCTCCACATCCCTGTCTGCAAATGCACTGGGGAGGAAAAGGCTTTCTGCTACTTAGGAAGCTTGAGAGGGAGCCAGAGAGGGTCCTGATCATGGAGGTCTTGTGTCCTGGAACTTGCCTCTGGATCCAAGACAGACCCTTTATGTACTCTGGATCAAAACCTGCTCATTTCACTAAATCTCCTCTCAGGTCTGGAATGTTTCAGACTCATCAACACCACCTACTATGCTAAAACTTCCCTATCTGCACCTACTCACATCTCTCAGCTTTCCAAGCCTAAGTAGCTTGGAAATCACTTTGCGTGACTGTCTACATCACTGTCTTCTGTCCTGCTACTCATTGCCAATCCCTGCTGTTAGCAAGTGATTTAATGTTCATTTAGATAATAAATTGTTACATTAATGGATTAAACAGCTTCCAGCATTGCCCTAATCTGCATGAGCCTCTCCTGGGCTTCACACTGGCTCTTCTGAGTTCTGTCGTTGGCCTCCTCTTGATGCTGTTCACACAAGCTGTATTGATGTCATTTTTAGACTGAAAATGCAGTGAGTGTTTTGCTGACTCATGTGCCCAACACAATTTCATATTCATTATCACTATGCAGTTTCCTTTGTCAACCAAACATGTAGTCTCATCAGAGCACAAAAATCAGGTTTGTTTGACAAATTTGCATATAGACTTATAAACTCTGTCAGTGGCATTAATTGTATACTTTCACTTAGTTCTTTCTTGACTGATCCATACAAACTTCCCTTTACTTTCCCAGGAACTGTGTCTAGCCAGCCTCCAACTACCAGACTCATTCTCTGGGGCAAAATTACTACAAGTCCTTTTCCTCTGTTCCATGTCTTTAATGTGCCCTGACCCCAGCTTTCTCTGACTGTTCTCCTCCACAGAGTAGCAGATTCTCTTTCACTCCTGGAGAGGCTTAGAAGAAGGGGTTGAGGCTTCTTCCTCTCCCTTGCAAAACACTGCAGAGCTATTGAATGCATCAGACTTTGGGTTCTGGCAGGGCAGAGGCCAAGAGAGAGAGCTGTGGAGATCTGCAAGCCCACAGTACCGCCTTGGCACCTCCACAATGTGCTGGTCTGATCCACAGAGACGGCCCTGGTCACAAGAAGGACCAGACTGCCCCAGAAAAGGAGGATGAGTGAGAAAGGTGGAGCTGGGGAGTTCTCCTGCCTCTGGTTATGCTTCTTCTAATCTGTGTCCAAAAGGTTTAACAGTACTGCCATGACTGATGATGGCATAGTATCATCCTTTTGGTTGTTATCAGAAGCAAGGTTCAAATGATATAATTCCTCCTTACTTGCAGGCCTATTCCAAAGTCTGCTGGAGTCCTTTCATTAGCATCAATCAGCATCAGATTAGAGTTTATGCTTGCATTTCCCTGGAGGTGTAAAAGATGCTTGCACTCCTCCTCTTCCTTTTTGGGATGATCAGCAGGGTCAGCGGGTCTCCCCTGCAGAACAGCAGTAGCAGCAGCATTTGCATTTCCAGAGGAGTTACAGGGTTTCTTTGCACTCACCAGGCCCCTTTCATGCAGCATGAAGCTTGAGAGCCACCAGTGGGGCTCCTTTCCATCAAGCTAGATTCTCTGATTGCAGGATTCACCAGAGGATTAAAATAGATTTTCCCCCAAAGTCCTGAAAGAAATCAGTGCTTATTCATGAGGAAACAGGGTCAAGATCATAGAGCTGTCCTGCCCGGGTAAACCTGCCATATAAGCCTGTATAAAGAGCGTACTTCGGGCCACAAAAAGCACAGGAGAATCACACATTGCACTGTACAGAGGTTAGATGTAGCACAGTTGGTTTCAGATGAAGTTAGTGTATTCAGAAAAGCACTTCAAATGTCATTTGCTGAGAAAACCTATTAATAAATGGAGACAAAGGCCATAATAAACTCAAAAACAACTGCTTCACAGTTCAGAGAGTAAATACAGTGCCCTGGGCAAGGAAGCGAGATGGCTCAGTTACAGAGACCTCAGCACAGACCAGCTAAGACCATTGATAATTCGGCTAATCACAAAGAGAAAAAGCAAGATGATGGGAGAAAACAAATAAAAGAAGGAAGAAAAGTGAGAGAGAAGGAAGCCACAGAACATTGAGCTTTATAGCAAGTGTGTGCATTGACCTGTGACACTGTCTGTGTATAGTTAGAGAGCAAGGAGGCAATATACCTTATTAAAAATCTCTTTAAAACCCAAGATCTTTTGTCTGTAACCTTCACTTGTGGTAAAGTAATATATGGTTCTGAAAAATATTCCCCAAATTTGCATTCAACATAAGGTAGAAACTGCAAGCATTTTGCTTCTCAGAGACTACTTATAAGTGACACTTTTTCTGCAAAGCAGATCATTGGCTTCTCAAGTGTTTCCACATTGCTCAAAACCTCAGAGCATTTCTTGGTGAAAGCCTGATCTCCTTTGAAAATTTTGAAAGTGGTAATGAGAAAAATCCAAAACAGTTTCTTTATTTTCTCATGGGGCTGAAATGAAGATGCTGCCTTTGGAGCTGCGGTGAAATATACCGGGGAATGGAGAAAAGGTGTGAAAAACCCTCAACAATCCAAAGAGCTCCTTGCCTTCATCAGAAGTTATATTCTTCATCTTCCTTACTGTAGCCAAAAGTATCTTAGGAGCAATGGATTTAAGAAGCCAGGGACTCCCATTCTGATACAAAGGAAGGGCGACTGAAATGGATGAATGGGACCCTGTGACCTTTTGCCATCCAGAGGTTGCATTCAGGCAGTTCCATCATTTTGCCGTGAATCTCACAATCAATGGTTCCAGCACTAGATGTGTCAGAGCTGTTAATATTTGATATCCAGCTAAGGTATTATACACCTTCTATGCAGGCACAGTGCTATTGCCTGTGATCAAAAGCAAGCCCTGTGATCAAACATATCTATTTGACTCCTTCTAGAGAAAAGCACCAGTGATATCCTTACTTGAGTGCTGAATGAATATTCTGTTTGCTTTTGCTTTCTCTCTAGTATCAACTATTTTTTTACTGAAATCCATGAGTGCATTTTTTTGTGATTGTATCTTCTCCAAATTCTTTCATTAGTTCTGTTTCAAGGTCCCTGGATTATAATGTCCTTCACAACATTTCCCAGCTCTACAGGGTTTGGCTGGGATAGAGTCAATTTTCTTCACAGCAGCCCATATAGTCCTATGTCTTGGATTTGTGTCCAAAACAGTGCTAACATGGAAGTGTTTTAGCTATTTCTGGGCATTGCTTCCACTGGGTCAAGGCCTTCCCTGTTTCTCCCTCTGCATCCTCAGCAAGAAGGCTGGGGGTGGGCAGGAGGCTGGGATGGAATAGCTGACCCCAGTTGACCAAAAGGATATTCCATACCATGGAACATCACATTCACCAATAAGAGTTGTAGAGAAGGGGGAGATTCCAGGGTAGTTGCCCATGAACTGGTTGAGATTCCCCTTTCTGTTGGGAGGTGGTAAGTGACCTTGCATCACTTTATGTTCTTCTTTACTTATGAAGGTCTCTTTATCTCAACTTAGCTTTCTTTCACCCTTATGTCATTGACAATTTCCACCATGCTCAGCTCTTAAAAATGTCATCCAACACCAAACTACTTTGTGTCATACGCATGTACAGCACCTAGCGCAGCACACTGGCCAGGACTAACATTCCAGTGCCTCTTAATTACGGCTAAGGAATAAGTCAGGGTTTTTAAATCCCTTCACTTCTTGGTACTGACGGCGTGTGCCTTACACTTCACTCACTTACCTCACTCACTCACTCACATCACTCAGCCGAGCCGAACGAAGGTGCGGGCGCCCTCTGGCGGCCGCCGGGTCCCTCGTCCTCGTCAGGGCCCGCGGTGCCCGCCAACAGCGGCAGCTCTGAGGTGCTCGGAGGTTCCACTGTTAAGAGCTGGGAGAAAATCACTTTATTCCAGCACTCCCACGGACTGCTGTGTGCACACCTGACTTTGGAGACCGCTGCTCCATAGGCTGCATGGAAAAAGCTGATGGCGAGAGAACAAGATTTTTTCAAGGGGTTGAGCATACAACCTTCCCCTGCAGTCTCCCAGCAGTGGAAACTCGGAATGCCAAAAAATTTTCACTTTCCCATCGGTTTTCTACTCCTCTTTAACCTACAGTCTGCTTCCCCCTCGGTTGTCTTTTATTTCCCCTCGTATCTGCTCTCAAAGCATTTAATCCCCTTTATCCATCATTCCCAGTAATTCCAGATCCCCTCACACATCTTGTGACGGTAGGCACTGTCTCCAGTCCTTACCTACCTGCAAACACCCTCAGTCCTGATATTATTTTAAAGTCTCATAAGACCCCAAAGCCAGCCCTATGGAGTTTGCTTTTCCTGTCACCCTTCACTACACACAGCTGCCTCTCACGAGCCCTCTCCCCGTGCCCCTGGGATCAGCACCACATTGAGAGAAAGGAAAGCAGGTGAGGGGAGAGGTGAGGAAATGAGATCATACAGGACAGGGGGTATTAAAAAAAAAGGAGGGGGTAGTCCTAACTCAGGGAAAGTAGGGATAAAGCAGGGATATGTGACCAGCAGACCAACAGACGAGAGCAGAACTCCGGCATCTGCATCTCCACATCACAAAGAACAGAGTACAGAACAGACAAATAATCTGGCGCATGCAGGTGAAGTGTGGTTGAACCTTCATCAATCCTCCTGCAGTCTCCTTCCAGACCCACCCTTCGTTGTTCCTATCACTCCTGTTCTGTAAACTCCTGGGGAGTCCTGTTGGTGTCTGATGGAGAGAGAGGCAGATTGAGGGATATTTGGGTATGGAAGAAACAACTTCAAGAGAACTGAAGCAAGCTTTTCTCAAGCAGCCCAGCAGCCGTGCCCCAAACCCTAGTCATTGGAAGTCCAATTCAGTAGCAGCCTCGCTCTTTGTGGGAGCATGAATTCTTCTCTGTGGTTTTCAGACTGGCCCTGACTGTCAAGAGGGGATGAGAATTTTCATCACAGGGTCCAGTCACAGTATTGTGAATTACAGTAAGTCCTTCTTTTAAACTCTACTTCTCCCCTCCCACTTTTTTTTTTCCTCTGTGACATAACTACAGGTTTTAATATTTTTTTTTATGAGCTTGGAAGAAAGGAAGGTGAATAAAATTATTTCTTTGCATTTAAGGAGTTCACACACCTGAAGCAATATGCTGTCCAAGTACAAACGGGAAGCATTTCAGATGCCTCCTGGATTTGTGGCTTCCTGCACCCCATACGCACGTGTCTGGATGTGCCGAGAAAAGCCTGTGCACAAATGCAGCCTGGAGTTAAGTGTACTTAAGCTACCTGGTGTGTCTTTTCACTGGAGCTCCTTACACCTTTAACACAGGGGTGATAAGTCCCCATGCGGATGGAGTGCTGCTCGTGCTGGGTTCCCAAGGCTGGCAGCCCTGCCTAAAGAAACCTGCTCCTGTCCCTGGAACTGCTGCTTTGCCAAATGGGTTTAAGTGTGGATCTGTGCATCAAGCTCCTCTTGTGGCTGCCTTCCTGTGAGCACAAGCCCTGAACAGCAGAGCCTTTGATATATAGTGCAGGGCAGAGGCCTTTAAATAACAGCCTTTATTGCTCATTATTTCCACAGGCACCTTGCAGGAGAAAACATAAAGGAAAAAGTGCATTGCAGGAAATGCAGATGCAGGCATGTTTGCCCTGGCCTGACCAGCAGAGTAAGAGAAGACATAAGAATTTACAAGCTACAGATACAGTGCTCCAGCATGGGTTTACTGTGGAGATCCAACACAGGTGACCAAAGGACAACAGCCTGTGTTTCACAGAACAGGACCACTCTCCTTCTCCCAGACCCCCATTAAGAGTTTAATTTGACATGAATGGCAACCAGGAGGGCAGAGCTGCACTGTACATAAGACAAGCTCTTCTCATATGTATAAATACTAATTTAGGTGCCAAACTTTGGTCCCCAATGAGTTAAAACATAGCTGCTGCACTGGAAAGCACAAGCAGCACATGCCAGCAACAGCAGCACCACTGTGCATACATCACATCCATGAGTCCCCCCACCTTGCCAATTTTAAGAGCCATACTCACCTGAAATAAACTGCTTAGGCTGAGGTGAACACTGAAAGCATCAGCAGAGATTCCTTGTGCCCAGAAAGAGCTGAATTTGCTCAAGTTTGTTGGTGGTAATTTTTACCAGCTGCTCAAGATTGTGGTCTCCAGGTGCTGACATTTACTGCAGCTCCAGTGGTTTGAGAAGACCCTTCCCAACCTCTTATATGGTAGCTGAACCCCTTGCTATTTCCTCTCAGAAGGCACTGTAGGCTCTGCTAAAAGCAATCCTACTTAAAGTGAGAAACTGCTCTCCCCTCCTGGGAAAAAAAGGGTCAGAAAGTACACTCTCCCAACTACAATGCATTTTTAATGTGTTTTGGTCTTGGACAACAGAATGGCAAATATTTTTTACAGTTTTATTGATAAGTTTTACAAAAAGAAGACACAGTAAGACAACATAAACATGGAGCAACTACACTAGCTAAACTATCTGTTTTGGATTTACATCTGTTGCTGAGGTTAGATCATTCACTAATGTCTCATATCATGACCCAGTAAACTCCTCATTTCCCCTACAGTACTTAACATTGCAATTACCTGTTAGCTGTTTAATAAGACACACGATTTTAAATTAAACACTGACTTAATTTTTTTGCTGGACAGACAGTTTTAACTGCTATTGCTCAGTTGGGTCTCAGCCAGTTTAAGGCAGTGGGGAGAAAGGGTCCATAACCTCCTGTTACCGAAAGTTTCATATCTACCTAGAAATTCATTACAACAGTTTCTGCAGCACTCTCTGCTTATTCAAGGAAACATGAGACAGAAGGCTGTAAAACCAAGGTGCCAGTACTCATTGATAAAATGAGCCTCCTGTGCTAACTCCAGGTTTGCATCCTGAGGCAACCTCCACAACTGGCAGTGCTGTGCAGGGCCATCCAGCAGTTACTGTGTTCAGAAGCTATTCACCAGACACTGAACACAGAGTGTGGCCCTGGACCATGGGCAGGCAGTACAGCTCATGGATTATCCCTCTGGCTATCCCTAAGAAGGGAGAAGCTGACCTAACAAGAGGAATCCCATGGGCTGGAAACCCGCTGGGCTTTTGCAGGAGTAACCATGATAGGAAAAGTCAGCAACAAACTCAAGCTGGTCTTACTCTTCCTCTGTTAAGAGAGGTTGTTGAGGAGCCATTGGCCTCCTCCAAGGTGAAACTATGGTGTAATAGGAGACCCTTTGCAGATACCTCAACAGCTTGCTCCTGAACAAACCTCCTGGTGAAAATCAGGCACAGCCCAAAAGGGCAGGTATGGCAATTGCCAACACATGGTGGTTTCAGCACTTTAATGTCTATATAAGCCTTTAAAAGGTCAGCTGGGATTTCACAAAGAGAAGAAAGGGAGCAAATGAACTGAGGGCTTAGGCTAAAAGAAAATCCAGACCTGTACTTGCAGCTGATGACCACACTCCATTTAGCACAGTGGGATATAGCAGGGAGCTCTTGACTGAGCTGAACACAGCAGCTCTGAGCAGCCTCCTGTGCTTCAGTGAAGCATCTGAATGCAGATGCTCTTCTGCCCTGGGAAAAAAAGTACATCTCACAAATCTAAATCTTTGTTACCTCAAAGAGAAGACTATTTATTATTAATGATACTATTACTGCTGTTTTTTCAACAGACCAAGGAGATTAAATAATACTGTCTGAAAACTAACCAAATGTTCAGACCAAATTTTAACTAGTGAGAAGACAGAGACACACAAACTTTGCAGTGACTTAAAACAGTTTAATGTAATTCCAAGACAAAGTGTGATTACATTTCTACACATATACAATATGCATATGTGAGTTGAAAAATTCTGATTAATAACTCGTTTCACCTCAAAGACCGAAAAAATGATCAAAAAGAAACCGTGAATAACAAGCTATAACATAGTTCACCACAACGGGACCTCCTTTCTCACCCTACAGTTAGTAATATTACAATCAAAATAACTATATTCTTCTATAATGTATTTTCTGTTAAAATCATCTCATAAATTTACAATGCTATTATTAGTTTCCAAGACTAATATAAATTCACTCCATTTTTCTACAACGAAAATGATTATTAATTAGAAGCACACAACGTCATGATGAAAAACACAAGCATTTCTTTTTAGTAGCAAGAACTTGATTGGTTAAGAATTAGTTTTCTTATAAAACATTCTAAAGCCAAGTAAAATATCCATTCTTATACCTATAATATGAGACTAAGGAATAGGTTACATATAGGTCTACAACACATCAGTTTGTTTTTGTTTTTTTTCTTTTAAAAGAAGAAAGACATATTAATAAAAGAAAAAAAAGATAAAAGAAAAAGGAAAGAAAAAAAAGAAAACAGAAAGGGACAATTCACATAGGTAAAAAGCAGTACACAAGAAAATACTGTTGCACACAATAATTTTCACAAAGATTAACATGGATTAACACTCTTATTACAGAAACCGTACAGTGAAGGAACACAATGGCTCAGGGCTTCTGTGGGGTTACTGGGCTGAGATGATACTGTAGAGAAAGAACCACTTGACATCCAGAGGTGGGGCAGGGGCATCTTTTCCCTTGCGACTGCAATAGCGTTTCACAGCTCTGCCCCCACCTTCCCTTAATAATTTTGGTGCAGTGTATATTAACTTCCACTTTCCATCCAGAGTATACTAGGCTTGTGGGCAGTTGAAAGGCATAAAATGTTCCCTCCATTTCACCCATCCTGTTTTTAAAAGGATTTTACAACTCATTAAAAAAAATGTTTCACCCATTGGTTCATTTTTAACTACCCAAAATCTAGACTTTTCACCTTCCAAGATGCCCCTCATTCTTCTTTCTTTCTCACTCCCTCTCTTTCTTTCACACACACTCCTTTTTTAAAGCTATTAATGACACTTCCTCTCATTTCAGAAAATGGATTTGGTATGAAATATACAAGCTACATTCTAGTTCTGCCCAAGTAGAATCTGGTACCCAAAACGCCTAGATTGCTTTGTTGGTGAAACATGGGATGTGGAGATCCTTTTTTACACCTGAAATGCTTGTGCTCTGGAATATCTGTGGAAGTTTAGTTTCAAGAACACAGAGTAAATAAAATATAGAGAAAATTAAAAAATCAAACACATAAAGGATAACAGGGGAAAAGAAAAGCCAGAAGTGTTGTATGTAACCATGTGAGGTGGAAGTGTTGCAGAAGCGCTTTCTTTCCTTGCTGAGGGCAGAGGTGCTGTATGTAACCATCCAGATCCTATGGGATGTGCGTTGCCAGTGTTGGAAACCCCTTCTTGCCTAATGAGCTGTAAGCCAAGGTATTCAACAAGACTCTGTGGCTGCTTGAGTGTGCTGGTATTTGTGAGTGTGACTCTGCCCAGGAGAACAGGGGACCGGCAGGAGCCGGGTGCACAGTGAGAGAAGGTGGATGTATTCCAGCTGGCCTGAGTGCTGCTGGCACTCCTGGCTGGCCGTATGACACCTGATGGTTTTGACAATGTGGCCGGCGAGGCAGGAATGGCAACTGCCGGAATGGTGCTGAAGGAGGAGGAGGCGGGCTGCACTCCCTGGCCCCACGGCTCTGATTGTACGGGGAGCTCCACCGGTGCCCAGCTGCAAAGCATCACCGACTGCTCCTTTCCATCACCTCTGCTGAGGTGACAAATACAACCCCCTCAGGCACGGTGGAAACATGAAAGGAGTCCTCCCGTGAGCACCTCAGCTTCACAGCTGAAGCCCAGATGTACACATACGTATTTTTAAATCCCAATTCCTGTACTTCTGGGACCTCAAAGTACCATTTTGCCTAGCAGACATGTATACCATGTTCATTGATTACCCAAGTGAGAGAACACAACAGAAGAAACTAGACAGCTAAGTGAGACCAGGGAGTGGGGAATATGATATATCAAAATGCAAAGCACAGGGTAGCAGCAGTGGGTAACAGCATTAATGGGGACTGGCATGTGCTGAGAAAACAGAGTTGACAAGGAGATGGTCAGTGGACTTTATATTTTGTTTACTGGTTTAAAACATTTCTGTGGTGGTAAGCATCATTTTTAAGAAAGGAGTGAACAGATGAAAGCCAAATTACAGCATTGCCTCTGAGTGGCTCAGACACACACACACACACACACACACACACACACACACACACACACATTTACGGACAACCCCCCCTCCAATAAAACAGGCATTCACTAACTCAGGAATTATTTGTTTGGCTAATGATTTATCAACAGTACAATACAATCCCTCTTATGAATATCCTTCATTCTCCTGATGTGGGTGTCATCATCCAGATAAGGATCTTACACACAACAGTGAATTTTGTATAGTGCTCCCTGCTTCAACCCAGAGAGGCCTGATAAAGCATCTTATTAAAACAAGTGAACAAACAAATAGCTTATCTGTTGAACTAAATCTTCAAAGCGAGTGGAGTGTTTTTTTCAATCAGATTTTGGAATACATTGGATTACTTCATCTCTGGACTGACTTTCAAACACTATGTTATATCTCAAAACATAATGTACTTATTAAAAACACACTTGTACTTTTCCATTTTTAACAGGCAAAATTAAAAAAGAGGCAGCTGTACTGAGTTTTTGAAGGTGTCACTTATAAACACAAGATTTCCCTTAAAAAGTACCAGTTTAAATGTAAAATATAAAACACTGTAATAACTATAAATTGTAGCCAGAAAACTGTTTAAGTAGTCACAGTCTATTTTTCAGTTCATATTGGTTTAAAATGTGACTCATTAAATAACTTCTAGAAGGCCAAAGCATTTTACAGTAGCTATAAACATATATACTTACATGTGCATTTTAACACCATAATTGATTAAAATACATAAAAGAGTAATCTATTCCTTGGTTTACCTTTTTTTTCTTTTTAAAGATTCACTGTCTTCAGAATTCACTCAAGCAACAATGACCAGGGTGGGCATTTATCACTATTCCGCCCCTATGGAGTTCAGAGTCTTTGAATCTAAGTTCAAGCCGGCTACATGATTTCAGAAAGGCTAAAACCAGGATGAATGCCCACATTTGAGGTAATTATTGCCATTAGGTCACAGTTTGCGTAATGTAAGTGTATTTAAATCCTTCTTTTTAAAAAGCAGAAGTATCCCACAGTCCTGGGGGATACCCATCGAAGCAATCAGAATCCAGAATCCTGATCAGTGGGTTTGCTTCCAAAGGAGCCAGCGGTCCTGGAGTATAAGGCACTCCCAGAACAGCCACCAACCAGCCTAGAGCTCAGGCAAGCAAGCCTGCAACAAGCCTTTTTAATTTTTTTTTTTAAAGAAAAGGAAAACGTAAGAAAAAATGCCATAAAATAGATGGGTAACTTTTCTGATCAGAATTCCAGACCAAAGCTTTTCTATCTGTCTTATACCTTTCCAAACATTTTGCTGAAAAATCAAAATACATTGGCTTAAATATTAACTCTATTCCAGCACTGCAAAAACTCCTTGGCTATGTTCTGAAAGTGGGATAAGCTTTGCTTTTGCTGAGTGTTGTTGCCCCGCTGCTTTCTGTTTCAAAGAGGAAACCTTGTTTGAAAGAAAGAAAGAAATGAGGAAGGAAGGAAATCAGAAAGGAAATA
>VWZU01006020.1:127235-234348 GCA_013397095.1 Sterrhoptilus dennistouni | reverse complement strand
GGGAGGGAGGGAGGGAGGGAAATAATCCCTGCCTGTCAGAAGTACACACGAGTATTTATAAGGTTTGTGTGAATCTGCACACAGTTCCCCTCACAGCGAAAGAGTTAAGAACAGAGATGTCACAATATTTATCAGTGCAGTAAAAAATATCATTTTTGGAAAAAAATATACCTTTAGTATTGCCATTCTTAGATTAACTATGATAAGCAAAAGATTAAAACAAAAAACTTTCTCTTCAAACACACATGAATAGTCTGTTATAGCAGCACTGCTAAAACTGGAAGGACAAAGCTAACCCGTAAATGAGAAACAGGAGTTTCAAACCACAAATGTCGAATGCAAAACCTCCTAGTATGCTTCCTAAGACTTCTGAAAAACCAAGCCAATCTACCGTTCAAATTTCACTCTCAACACACACAAGTGCTCTAAAACCACGTCTTGCCACTGAAAGCATTTGACACATGCAGAACTCAGCTCACTTTACCTCCAGACCAGTTCTCACACCTCCACCTGCATCAGCAGCTCGTCACAGGTAACCACTGCCTCTAGGGTCCCTCACAGCCATCCTATTTGTCCCAGGGGACAAAGAGCCCTTGAGCACAGAGCCTTGGTGAGCAGAGCTCCTCTGCACACTGCCAGGCCTGCCTTCCAGGGGCCACCTCTGCTGTAGGTCTTACTGTGTGCCTGGGGTGCCTGGTGAACATGGTGGCATCACAGCAATACACACACAGATAGTGGTGAGGAGGATGGACCACAAGGATGGAGACCAGCCTGGAAAGCCCAGCTCCTCTTATCCAGTGCAGTACTCCTGCAAGGAGTCTACTCACAGCCACTGACAATAGGACTGGAACCATTTCTTTGAGCACCTCACTCAGCATCTGCAACCCCGGGTGAAATTGTCACTGTCATCAGAGGCAGCTTTGTTGGAGTATGGCAGTGGGGGAGCCTCAGCAGCAGAGAACCATCTCCTCCCTATGTCTGGAGGGAGAAAAATTATTCATTGGCACAGAAGTGGGCCTCAAGAATTAAGCTGGGGATTCCAGGTACTTTGGACAAAGGTGCTTCGCACAAGGGCAATAGGAGGGTGATGTAGGTAAGGACTACATCCCAGGACTACAGATCAACTTTGAAGCTTTGTGTGCTTTGAAGCTCACACAGCAAATGAGAAGATGGCAGGGACAGCTATGTCAACAGGAAGAGGGAAAGCATTCCCTTCCCGCACCTTTCCCATCTGTATTGCCTACCCATGGCAGACTTCGCATACAGGTATCCAGGATTTGACCCACAAGTAACACTGCAGATCTCTAATGATTGCAAAGCCATGGAAGAACACAAGTATAAGTCCAACACCCTCGCCCAGCTGTGCCTGGCCTGACCATGGCATCGCTCTTTGGGATATCAGGAAAGAGTTTTTCACCCTGAGAGTGGTTGGGCACTGGAACAGGTTTCCCAGGGAAGTGGTCACAGCACCAAGCCTGACAGAGTTCAAGAAATATTTGGACAATGCTCTCAGGCACATGGTGTCATTCTTGGAGTGTCCTGTGCAGGGCCAGGAGTTGGACTTGATCTTGATAGGTCGCTTCCAACTCAGCATATTCTATGATTTTATAGAACAAAACCAGTGTCCTAAATCCAGAGGAGATACTACAGAAGCATGCAGAGCATCCAGAAGCTTATCCCCACTACAGAGCTCACCATTTGCACACTGCAATGTCACCACTAAAACACCTAAATCAATGTGAACAATAACAAGAGAAGAAAAAAGTTTTTGACATCCCCTACAGTTTAGGATAGCAGCAGTATTTAGTGTGAATTTTTCTGCTCATCAAGCTAGCTACTTGAAAAGATGTCAGAAACTTGAGAGAGAGAAAAAAAAACAAAAAACAAGTGAATGGAAAGATTGAGTTCCATGGTGTATCCTCATTGCCTAGTGCTCATGACTCGTGGCTTCATTTAATTCCTGGAGTAGATGGGAGTCTCCTTCTCTCTTTTTTTTTTTTAAAATAAGGTATCTTTGGTTAAAGAAAAAAACAGGTTTATTGCCCTTCAAATTTGCTAATAGAATTGCCTTCAAACCAAATTACAATACACAATCCCTTGAATGTATAAAAAGAGAAAAAAAAAGTCACAGTCAAAAGTGTCTCTTTCTTGGAATGTTTTATATATTACATCAAAACTTCTAGAAAGAGAGAATTAGAGACATGCCAAAGCCCAGTTTGTTGGGTACAAGCAGATAAAACCTGCCAAGGAAGATGCAATTGCATTTGCTCTCTCAAATGACTGGATTTGACCACTCTACACAGAGATGTACTTCCATTTGGGTTTTCCAGTCTGCTCATGTTAATGGCTCTCTACCCTCCCTCCTGCATTCTGACCTCACAGCAGGCAACAGAACATCCTTGTGAGGAGAGACAATGTCTGTGCTCCCTTCTGCTTCCTGCAGAAGGAAAATGCAAGAGGACATGATGGAGGAAAGGACCACTTTTTCACTCTGCCAGTCATAGGCCATCCATAAAAATTCCAGTATCTAAACATTCTCCTACCCTGTCAAGTTTCCACACCATTTACTCCATGCACACAAGGAACACCAACTGAACCAAACCATGCCAATCCCATTTCCTCTCCAAAGGACTCTGCAAGCAAAACCAGCTGGCTGATACTATGTGTGTTGTACTAACAGCATGCAAAGCTTTTACTTCCTCTGCTGAAATGACTGTGTTTCCCCTATGACCAACCACACCTTCATCCATACAATTCCTTTATACAGGTGTGAGGGAGGAGGTGTTGCTCAGCTCCCTTATACCCACCAGAAAACACAGCTCTCACACAGAGTTGCACCGTCAAAGCAATCTGATTGCTGTGCTGTGCATCTCTTGTAATCAGCACCCCATCACCATGACTGTCTGGCAGACCAGCAATTTCAGGATGGACAATGTGAAAGGTGGCTCCTCTGATGTGCACTGTAACCCTTCTCTCTGCCAGCCTGTGCTGTTGTAACAGTTCCATTGCCAAATACCCCCCAAAATCAGATCTGAGCCCATGTGGGAGAGCAGGCCAGATGGGTACCCAGGGAAAATGCAATTAATACAAGTAAAACTGTGATTGAGACTGCAACCTTCCATGCTTCGCTGATCTTAGGCCAGAGGAGCACATAAACAAGATTTAACTTGAAGTTCTTTAGCAAAGCACTCAAGTGCATGATTAACTTTCAGTCTCTGCTGAAGTCCTATATTTTTTTGATGGAATTTAAATTCAGTCACTGCTCCCCCCTATTCTAAAAGAGCAGGTGATGCAAGTCAAACCATAAATACCTAAACTGTAGCAACTAGAACAGCATAACAAAATTTCACAACAAATAATTGTAAAAGAAGGGAAAATCTACATCAGGAGCAAACAAAGAAAAAAATCAAATCAAGCATTCTGGCCTGTGGACACCTAGTCTTCAGTGAGAGTGGAAGAGCAGGTGAGGAACACTGCCCTGTCTGCAGCCATGCTTTACCCAACAAATGCCATCTGTGTTGTGCCAGTGTTCTTTATCCAGTGACGGGACTAAGAGTCACCCTTGCAGCTCTGCTGAGGCTCCTTCAATAGCCCTGTTTCTGTAGAGCCATCCATCTGTGTCCTCCTCTAGAAAAAATAAACCCTTAATATGTAGTGGGGCCTTGTGTTCTTTGCGAGGGCTGAATGATCATGGCTTGGAGCACAAATAAGTCTTAATCTTATATAAAGGTCCTTTCAAACTAAGCGATGGTGAGCTAAACCCTGAGGCACTAAGGTCCTTACCTGCCTTTGATCCAGCTCTCCTGACCGATCATTATGTTAGCTGCTGTCAGGTGTTGGCCTCTGAATGAATATTTCTGGACTTATTCTGAAATGCAGATGTGACCCAGAGGATAACTCCTGTTCCTCAAGGCTGTAACCGCTCTCACTGAGTGGTTCTACTCCCCCGGATTAGTGGCAGAGTTTTCATCACTGGAATAATCTCATTTCTCCTTCCTTCTGCAGTTCTCACAATCACAGTAACCCTTCCAATGCCACTGATGAAAAGAAATAAAATTAACAACAACAACAGTAAGAGAAAAAACCCCCCACAAAGTTTAGGGAATGCATGTGCAATTAAAACCCAGAGTAAAATATAATAATAATAATAAAATAATAATCATAATCATAACAACCATACAATAAAATAACATTATCTTTCCTTTTCATGACATAAGCAGCATGACGCTCTCGCTCCCAAACTGGTGAGAGAGGAGAGGAATGCAAGAGAGAGAGCGGGGCTTTGTTTTCCTGCCTCAGATGAAAGGGGACATGTCTTTCCAAAAGAAGACCAGGGGTAAGGTGCATAGGCTGCTGGGAGATTGCATCCTCATCTACAGTATATTGACGTGGAATGAAGGACAGGCAGGAGAAGAAAACTGTGCAAGAGTAGCCCAGGAGCCAGAGCTGGCAACCAGGAAGGTTGTTTGGTGGTTTGCCAGAAGACAATAGCCTTGTTGAATACCCTATGCATAGCAGGATTCCTTTGTCTTCCAGCCCAGCCAAGCACTTAGCGCAAAACAGTGTATTTGTGCTTGTTTTTCTGTCAGCTTTTCCAACCTGAGAGAGCCTACTTCCTCACTGCCACTCAAGGAACCCATCCCTCACCACCCTGCCAACAAACCTGCTATTTTCCAGCATTTTGCAAAACACCTGACTACTTCATGTTCTAGTTACAAGGAAATGTAGAGTGGAACTGAGCAGGCCCATAGACTTCAGCTTTCATGGAAACATTCTACCAAACTCCTTTCTCTGCTTCCTCCTCAGGACACCCACAGGCATGATGGTACTGATGCACCAGTGCAAGTGCCATTACCAGGGAAACTTCCTGCTGAACCAAACCAATAACAGGAAAGGCTCTCTTTAGAAACTGCTGGAAAACAAAACGACCATGTAGCATTTCTTGGTGTGGAGGACCAACTTACTCTCCAGTTCCAGGGTCACTCTTCCACTGCAGGCAGTTTTTTGGGGTGTAGGTGAAAAGAGAGCAGGCGAGGCACACAGTGTCACAGCTATGTTAGAGTGGCTAAGGCTGTATGTATTACAATACTCTTTTCACTTAAGAAACCTGAGATTGACTCTCTCAACTGGATTTTCTCATGCTTGCTTTGGGTCTCCAGCTCTTTCCTGACCCTTTCTCATCAACAGACACAGTGAGAGATGTTGGCAGCAACTAGTGTTTCTCCCTATCAAGGACTAAATTTTTGTTCCCATTTCAGACACATGATCAGGACAACCTGATTATGAGGATGGACACTGCCTTCCCACTCCATTGAGAACATTGGCAAACAGCAGAATGAGAATTCAGTTTCCAGGGAGGAAACCTGCTATTTCAACAGGACAGAAACAGACCAGTCCACAAATGAGTGCCCAGAGTCTCTGGGTCCTCACAGCTGACCTGGTTGCTCCCAGCCCATCCAGTGCTCAACATGACCCAGTTATATTCACTTCTGACCCCAACGAGCCTCCCCAACACCTCACCAAGTGAGCTATGATTGACAACGTGGGAAAAAACCCAATACCACCAGCAGGAGAAAATCGACAGTAACACCCCCCACCTCCCCCTCCCCCCCCCAAAAAAAAACCTACAAAAACCCAACAAACCACAAACCCAAAAATGAAAAAGAAAGAAAAAGAGCTGAGAGTAAATTCCAACTAGTCTCAATCTGTTTCTAGGAGTACCAGTGGAAGTAAACCCTTAAACCACATCTGTAGTTTGGTAAGGCACTACGAGGGAATGATGTAAAACTAAGACTGTGACAGTTGTAATGGCTGTGCTGAGGAACACACCACAGAGAGAAGGCAGCATCTGCACTCACACACACACACACACACACACCCCTGGACAATCACATTGTTACATGCCTATGTTATATCACTTTTCTTTGTGCAATCACATTGAGGAATAGTCTATTGGTATCATTGAAGTTCAACACAAAAGAGTAAAAAGGGGTATGACCTGTATAGTGCTACATTCTACCAGGGCTGAGGGCAGAGGGTTGGGGGCAGCTAAAATGTCTCCTCCTATACTAAAATGGCTAGGGATTGAAAAGGAAAACTTCCAAAAAAACCCCAGAAAACAAAAAAAATAAAATAAAAAAAAAGCAACTGAAATCCAACATACATTATTAGAGGTCTTGTTTAGGAATAGCATTTCTCAGGGATTTATCCAGTGTGTTCAAGAAGAGGGAGAAACACCCCCATTGCTTCTGCTCACAACCAGTGCTGCACAGCCTCTTTTTCCAGGTCTGTTCAAGTGTAGCAGTGTTAGGCCCAAATTTAGAGCACTGGGACAACGTTTTATCTTCCACCTTCAGTCTCCCTTACTCACTTTCTTTTTCCATTACAAATCCCCCCAACCTATGTATACTTTGGGATACAAAAACTGCTGTATAAATCCTTTGAAATGCTGGATTAATCCCTAATCCATATACCTACAGGATTAAAAACCTAATGGATTTCATTTTAGGTGTTCTGGACAACAAATTTCTAAATGTAGCTCACTATTGGATGAAAATAACCTTTAAGTCTGTTGGTGAAGTTCTTCAAAAGACAGGACCCACTGGAGGGTCCTTCTCCTTCTCTCTTTCTCTATAGTTTGGTGCAGAATGGTTGGTTTTTTGTGGATTTTTGTTTTTTTTTTCTGTTCTTTTTTTCCATTTTCTTTTTTTTTTTTTTAAATAAAAATCGTAGAATTGGTTTCCCCCGTTCTTTCCTCTTTTTCTTTTCTTCCTAAAGTCTCCTTCATTCAAGCTTCACACGAGCCTCCCATTGCATTGCTAGTTTGTCATGTTCTTCAATACAAAAGCAGCTGCCTCACTCCCCCCGGGGTGGGTGCGTCTCTCGTTCTTTATTCCAGTGTTTAGATGTAAGGATACTGGTTAACCTTGGTGGGGCTCAGTGGGTATCCAGTGTAGACTGTGGAGGCTGGAGAAGCACTGATATAGGTCTGATGGGCAAACTGAGCCTGGTACTGACTCGGGTGGATGGTGGGTGAGGGCAGGACACGCGGGCCCATGCTGACGGGGACCTGGTGGACGATGCTGGCAGGGTAGGTGGTGTGCTGCACCGTGTGCCGGGCGGAGCTTTGTGAGGCCACCAGGTGTGCGACGGTGCCCGTGGAGCCCAGGGCGGCAGGGGTGGTGTATGTGTACAGGTGGGGCTGGGTGGGCAGGTGAGCAGCGGCAGCCGCAGCCAGGTGAGGATGAACTGTACCATGGCTGGGGCTATTGTGTGGGAAAGAGTACGGGGCCTGAGCTATCGTTGGAGTGATGTAGGCTTGCTGTCTCCGGTGACTCCCTGTGCGGTCAGTCGAGAGGTGCTGCTGGCCCTGGATAAAGACAGCAACAGGGATAGGCAGTTACAAGACAAGAGATGGCTCTTTGCCTCATCAGTAGCATCTGGGAGCCTCCCTGCAACACCAGGACAACCTCAGAAAAAATTCTTGAGCTCCTCCTAACACCCTCACCATTGCCAGTCTTCCCTTGAAAATGAGTGACAGCAGTGGGTCTCTCACAATCCTAGGAAGACCCTGTAGTTTCATACTTTCACCAAAATGACCCCTAGAAAGTCATTAAGTCCTGCAGTTTGAGCTATAACCTGCTGATACAGCTACCAAAAGACACAACCTTGGATGCCCAGCTCCCAAGAACATCTTCCTCAAGTCTAATTGCTCAGGCAACAAGTGTTTTTTTTAGTGAATTCTCTCCTGACAAATTGTGGTGCACAGAGAGCTCAGGGGAATGAAATTGCCTAACTATGCCTAGAACAGGCAATTTATTTTTGCCCAGTTTGGGTATTTCCAGTTAATGATTTCCTTGGTTAGTAAAAATAACCACGTTATTTTTTTAAGAGAAAACCCGTAGCTTGATTAGATCCTGCAGGTGCCTGGTGCCCTCACTGTCATCAGCTAAAATTACTTGAGCACAGGAAACTTCTAGCAGTGGAATGGGAACAATATTATTTCTTTTCCCCAGGGATTTTCTAAGTTGTTTTCTCGCATTGCACATAAATGTAAGGAGTTTTCCCAGTCATTTGTAGTCAGAATATTAAATTACCAATAAAGCAGGAATTAGAAGGCAAGAAGGAAAATGCTCCATGCTATTTCCTTCTATTCTTCCAAACTTTTCATCCTTTTTCTAAGCACTCTCTGTGCTGTTATTGTGGAAATATGGTAGCCAAACTCCTCCCCAACTCTTGCAAAGAGCATCTTGCTCACTTCCTCCATTTTCACACACTTTTATTTCAAATTTGTTCACATTTTTTAATGTTCTCTGCATATTGAAGGAGAATAGACATTCTTCTCCACCAAGTTATTTTTCTTTTTAAAAAACAGTTCTGCTTATATCCAGCTCTGGATGCATACCAGCACTGTCCTCTAAGCTCTCCAGACTTTCTCCTCTTGAAACATTGGTAACTGAGCTACAACTTCCCTACTCTTCTCAACTTGTTTCAGGGAAGAGAGAGGCCCCAGGTGCAGGATGTGAAAACGGCATTATTTCCTGCAGCTCCTGGGAGTTCTGATCACAGATTGGGAGACGTCTTTAAGAACTGCATGCTGCCAAGAAATGGGATTTGTCTAGATCTCAGCCCAGCTTTATCACAGGATGGATCAAACTCGTTACATGAGGTCACCTATATACATAGAGGCTCTGGTTTGCCTTGTCCCATCTGATGGGGACTTCTTTCCCAGTCCCACAGCCAGGCTCATGCATTCTCTTCACTTGGAAGATATTCTCCCACTGTTACTTACAGCTAAGGAAAATTCAGTCCTCCCTACATGCTCCTGCCCCACTCCTTTGTGGCTGAGCCACTGCATTTTCCCTCTCACGTTATTCCCACTCACACTATTAGACGATCAGACTTCAGATCACACAGGAAGAGTACCCCCACCCCACTCAGGGGTGTGTGATCTGCACTACCTCTGGTGCCTGATGTGGAAGATCAAGGTCTGCAGTCAAGCAGAAACAAGTTGATCCAACTCAACACAGGGTCCAACTATCACTAGACTGGAACAGGACAGCTCATGATGTAGGAGAGGTAGGTAACAGCTGGATGATGCATCACCAAAATCAGTCTTGGTTGACTTACCTGACTTAGATTAAGAGGCTGCTGCTGCTGGAAATGTGCTCCTGGTCGCTGCTGCCTATAGGCAACGGCTCCAGACGAGCTCCCTGAAGAGTGACCGCTGGTGGAGGTCACGGTGCTGGAGGACTTGGACTTGTAGGAGGATGAGTGGTGACTGGTGGTGACTGTGCCAGGAAAGGAAACACATTTGTAGCTTACATGACATTGTTTAATTGCTCACCCTACCTTTTCCTCACCGTGTCTCCTCCAGAGTGGCTTTTGGGAGGAGACACGCAACAGAAGCAGGTTAAGAAAACTATTTCTCTCAATTAACAGAATACCTCAGCAGGGCTTGATATACATGACCAGCCTGTTATCCTAGAGGCAGACAAACAGACCTGATTAACTGGACCCAAAGGAGGTCTGGAGCAGGCTTTATAGATCCTTCAGAACCATGAGACAATGTTATGCCAGCAGAACTGTACAATGCCGGTACAAATCCCAAGGAGAGGAAGGAAAGTATGATGTGCACAGCCTAAAAAAACCCTGGTTTGCCTAACGTCAGGTGAGTGGGAAGGGAAAGAGAAGGAGCTGGTGGGGAGCTCAGCCTTCAAGCCTTTGTGTTCACCAGCAGTGTGTCCAAAGCAAGGACTGCCAAGTAGCTCAAAACCAACTGCTTCGGGCCTGACTTCCACCATAAAGTTCTTTTCAACACATCACACTATCTAGCATTGCAGAAATTCTGGATGAGCAAACCTCATCCAGCGAAGATCCTGGGGAAATGTTCTTCCCAGGAACGTCAACAGGTTTGGATGAAAACTCACAGGTGTTTTCAATCTCTGACCTGTTTTAAAGAAAGCCTATGGAAAGGCAAGGCAGCAAAAGTTCAAACTTGCACATGGGTGCCTTTCATGTCAAATATTGAGCTAAAGGCTGCATTCTGTTCTTGGGTTTGTACAGAACTAACTGGGACCAACACTTGCCCCATGATTCCTGAGTGAACCAGGGCACATAAATAATGCAACATGGCTACCAAGAATAGATGTGTCACTTGAGAGCAGTGCAGGAGCACAGTTTCTTTGGAAAACAAACCAACCAACCAAAGAAAATGAAACTGAACAATGAGATTCTTCCAAGATAAATAATTTATTTCTTACTAATTTTCTTGATGGAAGAGGTGCAATTTACCTGGTGCCAGGCTATCGCACTCTACCAGCACCTCACTGGCCTGGGTTTTCAGTGGTGGCACAATGATCGTTCGGGGGTTCCCACTGCAGTGAGTCTCTGGAACCCCTTTGGTGTCGTAGCTGTTCCCGTTATTCTGCCCTGTGCGATATTGCACGGCGTATGGGCTGTTGTTGCTGGAGGAATCGGAGTAGGGAGAGTCATGCACAGTGACACAGCTGATGACATTCTTCCTTTGCTTGGACAAGGTGCTGCAACACAAGCAGACAAGTGGAAAGAGTGAATGGGCAGTGATCGACTTGACACCATTAGAAGGCCCTGCCCGTGGCAGAAGAGCACAGCCTTCAGTGCTCCACCAGAGAGAGGCTGCTTAAGCCAAATCCTGGTCTTCAAAACTCCCTCATTACTATTCCAGGAAAGCCTTCATGGAGGTCAAGGAGAGAGTAAGACATTGTGGATCTTATAGATCTTATACTCACACTGCTTAGAATAGCACTGAACCAGACTGCCAGATTTATTTTCAGACTGCTTTTTATGTATGTGTGCAGTAGAAGCCCAGCAGTTATACTATGCTTTGTTGCAAGTCTCACCACCCACACAAAAATGTGGCAGTTTCTCTCAGCCTTTCAGCAATGATTTAATAATAGATGCTATGACTTTTCACTCTAAATTCCATGAATCTACAAAACACACACCATTCTATTTACTAATAAGGTACAGTGGACATATATTCTCAATAAGCATTTGAAAATGAGGAAAAAATAAGAAATGAACTAAGTATGAAATGCTTTTGATTTTCTTTCCTTTCTTTGAACAGGCTCTGGGTCTCCTGACTCAAGGTCCTGCTGCAACTAATCTATCTATGACATCAAAAAAGTGATTAACAAGGCACATCAACACTTCCAAGACTAGTGCTGGAAGTTCATTAGACTAGACTGCATGAATACGATTGGGATTTGCTCTGCTATTGTGTCTAATTAGTCCTCATGGTTTCTCCTTCCTGTTATGAGCTTGTTTAAGGAGAAGAAGAGAGAGTGAGAAAGAGGAGGGAGGAAGGGGGATGGTGAAGATTTGCTTAAATGGCTCACATCCTTGACAGTGCACAGACCTTGACTACAGAAAATAGCTGTTATGTTTCACTGATTGCATTATGTTGTTATGGCAACTGAAGTTTTTAAATGATGAAAAGAAATGGATAGCACATAAAAAGCTAAGTAATTAGGCTTAATGGTGGAAACAGCCCCAACAGGAACAAAAACACCATAGAGAAAAAGAAAACTTAACTTCATGAGTGTGCACTTTAAACAGAGGGAGATCTCTTTCCCATGGAGCATCCCCTCCATTCTCTCAGTCTGGCTAGTCCAGTCCAGGGAACAGCTGATTAATCTGGTCTCAGTCTGTAATGGAGCTGTTTGTTCCCTGGTCTCAGCATCACATCGTGCCCAAAGGAAGGTGGAGCAGACACTGAGAACAGTTTCCTTCCAAGGACATTGTTTTCCTTATTTATTTTTCACAGTCCTAAAGGAGCACTGGTGGGTTCCCTTCAACTCCCCATCCCAAAGTTTCTCTGTCAGCATTCACAAACTGCAACTCACCACCCTTATCCCAAGACTCAGGGTTCAAAGTCTATTTTCTTTTCCCTTTAAAGAACACATTGGGTTGCTGCATTCATAAACAAGTTCCCATCACACAGACTTTCCCTCAGCTATCATCACAGGATCCTGGTGTGTCCTGAGGAGGACAGGAGACCACATTGTTCCATTCACAGTGAAAAAAAAAGTCTCAAGAGGCCCCTGCCATCCTGAAAAATTGTCACTTGAAAGAGAGCAAATGATAGAGAAGTAGAGGGAGCTATTGCACAGCAGTTGGAAAGCAATCCTTCCAGGGGCAGGGATGGATTGGCAAGGAAAATGTACAACAGCAAACTCTCATATTCTGGCTTTTCACAAGGAACTGGAGAGCGCTGGATTAGAAATGGAGAGAGCAGGTGTGCATCTTAGATGGACAATGACTGTGTGTGAAGAAAGATGTAGCAGTTTGGATATGCTGCTATGAAAGAAGAATATTAAGCCAATAAAATAGACTAATATTGCATCAATATTTCTCTCTCCATCAGTAGAAAGGCCTGTAATCACACATTTATGCGTATCCACGCTACTGGCCCTTTGCAGCTACCCTTGGCTTCCAGTTGGGAAGAGAGATATATTCTTTATCTCTGACAGTTATTACATTTTATAAAGAAAAATCAAGTCATTAAAGAGTTTTCTCACAACTGATAAGTTCTAACTGTGCTTTTACAGTCCCTTCCTGATCTAAGTGGCTGATCTGCTGAACTGGAAATACTTGCTCTTAGCTGACAATTGACATGAGAAGGTTGAGCTGTAGAACTGGAAGGGTAATTTTCTGTGTAATTGGTGCTATTTATTGTTTTAGTATGGGCACATTTTTCACCAGTTTGATTGAAGGCTTCTCAAAGCAGGGACCATGGGAAGTTTTCTCCTTCAAAGTGTTACAGCTCCTTGGTTAAAATAAACAAAAATCAAGTATAACTCTTTGATTAAATAAGTAAGTGACCCCAAACACAAACCTTTCCAGAGAAAGGGACCATATCAGGGTATTAACCCATTTAATGGATGGGAATCTGAAAGGGACCAGAGCTATGGTCCTGCCAGGCCTCTTGCAAGTGCTGAGCACTGCTAATCCACATCATCTCCCAAAGTCAACTGGACTATTCCTGTAACAGAACTAAAGCCCATGGGTAAATATTTGCAGGATTAGGGCCCAAGTGATCAGCCTCTCGATTCAGCAAGCTGTATCATTTCAAGCACATGAGGAGTCACACTGACTGCAACTGGATTTCTGTCTCTAGGAAAGGTAACAACTGTGGTTAATGTTACAGCAGGCAGAGAAGTCAGTTCGGACTAATCACACGTGCCCAGACCTCAGCACCTGCTGTACCAGAGCCTACCCCAGAGATTAAGGGTGGGAATTCAGTAACATCAAAGGCCCAACTCATGCTGAAAATCAGTTGATTCACAGCAATGCCATTTGGGTTTTGCCTTTTTTGCTTTTATATGTTCTCTGTATTTTTCATACATATATTTGTAACTCTGTCACCTATTGTATTAGTTTTTCCAGTACTTTTCCATGGCCTTTCCCTAAGCAGAAAGACAAAATTCCAGAGCTCCAAGCCCTGGGAGGAACAAGGCTCTATGCTATCTCGGTTCTTTCTGGGAACCAAGGCTGAGAACAACTCTTTGAGATACATTCTCATGGACAAAGTACAGCTTGTGCTGAAGCAGGGGGTTCCAGAGAAGGGGCTTGACCTGGGGGGGGGAATTGTATCACTCGTCCTCCTAATTAGTGCTTTTTATCAATTATGCTAATTTCCTAAAACCTATAAATGTGTACTCAATCCTGGGTGGGGGTGGGCTTTTGTGGACATCTTTCCGTAACTGCTCCTAAAGGTCTTCAAATAAAGATCCTCTTTTATATTACCTCCTTACTAAAATTATATTGAGTTACATTTCCAAGTTGGGCAAAAGGCAACAACAGGCTTAAAGATGGGGTTAAAGATACACTTTAACCCAAAACAGAGGCTTCTGAAAATTCAGCCCAGCAGTTAGCATTCCCCCTATTCAAAGTCTTCTTGGTAGCCAGCAGCTTTCCCTCTTCCAGCTCCCTCTCAGCTGCTCCTACCTTACAATAACCCAGGAGTTATCTGTGTGAGGCTCAGGCTGAAGGATCACTTTCCCTGCTCACAAACTATCAGGACTGAGAGCTTTTACCTGTTGACACAGCATTTGCCTACTCAGCAAGCTTACTGTATTCCTATAACTCAGCCACAGCTTTTGGGGATGTTTGTGCCTACACAGAAAAATACTATTAACAGCCTTGCCCCCTTCCTATTAAGCTCTCTCCAAGCCTGGTAATTGCTTTCCCTCCCGCACGCACAGAAGCAGCAGCAAACATCATTTAGTAGTTTGGGGAGTTGGTCTGTGCTCCTAGGCAGCTCGTGTGTCTGCCTGCATTATGTGGGGAGGTGTATTTTAATTCTCCAGAGGAGGGAGGGGGAAAGACTGGTAAAGTGTCAGTAAATCTATCTATACAGAATGAAAAGCATTGAGCCAGGTAGGCTTTTTAACCCTTACTGCCAGGGTTTGTGTCTTCCCTTTCAGATCAGTAGGTAAAAGAGGCATTGCTTTGTACATTTATTATTAGTTTGTGAGTAGTATTCCATTCCCACCTGGTCCTAAAGAGCTTATCCTCAAGCTTGGACCCTTGAGGTCCAGTGTCTGTCCAACGTGCAGAGAGCATGACCAAGCCTTTTAAGTAAAAGCAGGTCTTGTAGATGGCTCTCTAACATACACCACCCTTGTGAGTGCCCAGCAGAGATGGATGTGGGTCCCTATTCCCTCCAGCAAGAAGAAGTCTGATAGAAAGGGAAGGAAGACGGTGCACAGGCACCCTGCAAGAAACTAAGGGGGTCATCTGAGATATTGTTAATGGAAAGGTGCTGAAAACAGACATTGAGAACAAAAAGTGAGTGGAAATTAAGGAAAAAAAGATGCTGAACAAGGTGTTAAAACTGCTGAATCCACCTCAATAGCCAAAGACAAGGACAGAGATAACAACTCCTGTAACAATGCAACTTGAGATGATTTTTACTTGTTGAAGGCCCAGCCCAAAAGCTTGGTATGCTGCAGCACTGCAGGAACAGGATCTTTTTTCCCCTGAATACCTTGCATTACAGCACAATTACAGAGAAACTAAATGGTGTCTAGTGGGAGCAATTCTTCAGTTTGTGCTTCACTCCAAGAGCTAGAAACCTTTCAGTGCTGCTGACACTGTAGCAACAATCTATTTTAGCTCCCAAGGTCACCAACTTGGCCTTCCAGTTTGAGGATGAAGGCAGCCATAGCACAACTGTACCTTTGAACTGGTGTGCATATACACCAGGGCATGTTAGCTTTACCTCACATTACAAAAGCTCTGTTCTAGGTCTCTGAAAACTTAATAACATGCAACCCTTTTAGTTTGCTGCTTCAGATTAATCCACCTATTCTAGGAAAGCATGGAGCCAGCCAACAAAAACTCACACCACAACTGCAATCAGTCTCCTCATGCTGAAATTTTCTGCCATGCATAGCTCATTTTTGGGAACGTGCCTCCTCTCTTCAGCTCAACCTCCACCCTGATCCGTTAACCTGCTCTCACCTTCTTTGTGAATTTGCGATGGTAAGAAATATTTATCAAGTACTACACTGAGGCCATTTTATTAGGCTGTACAGCATGTGTCGTTGCTATTTAAGTCATATAAACTGAATTGCTTAGCAGATTATAAAGGTCCTGCTGCTGAAGGTCTGCTGACAGAGCTACTGTCTATCTCTGTGATTTTAAGTGTTAGCTGCATGTCGGTGTCTTCTGGAGATGGAAGACAGCAATCTTTTAACCAAATGACTGTGGTTAGTCAATGTATTGCTATGCAGAGTCAGTTTATTACTATGCACAGCAGAACACAGCCACAGTAGGCTAGATGTCAGAAGAGAATTACAAATGGTGTTTTGCCCCTTGCACATGCACATCAGCAAGTTGACAAAAACACCTGGTTTGTGCCTGCCAGCAATTTCTGTGTGTAAGTTTTCTGAAGTGGGCTCCACCACCACTACCCTATGACGTGAACAAGGTGAATAAAAACTTGCACCAGCTTACACTCTGCTCTTTTACAGAGTTGAGACTCGCACAGAGACTACACCACAGAGCTCCCCATCTTAAGAGGGAGGGAAAAACCCCACAACCCAGCAAGGATTTTGTGCCAGTGAAGACGGTCAATGAGGCAGTTCTTCAGTATGCCAACACAACAGCAGCTGTCAGTCGGCCTTGTCCAGAAATACAGTGATTACTGTCAGGATCCCATGGAAAACCAAGCTGGAGAGATGTTACCTATGATACCAGCACAGGCAGTGGGGAAATGAGGGGCTCTCCTGCCTCTTTGGAAGCATCCCCAAAACCACTCAGCCAAAAGCCATCATTGTACTGTTTCAAGGAGAGTCATGTTTCCCTGGCTGCACTCGTTGCTTGGAGGGGAAGTCATGTGGCATGTCACAACGGCCACGTCCACTGCCCTTCTTCCCACCTCTTCTTCCTGCCATGCTCTGCAATGAATGGATGCAGAAATATCCCTCCCTGGACCACCAGTGCAGCCCAGTGCATCCCTCCCCAGGACTTCGTGTGCTCTCCCTCCACAGTTCCAAGGTGCCTTTGTGCCTCACTGTTCCACATCTCAGCTCTTGCTTTCTCTCCACTTCTAAGCTTCAGAAATATTTAATCAAGGGAGGATTTACATTTAAACCAGTGCAGCAGGTGAAGCTGCATGCTGGGGAGCAGTTAACCCCTACTACATGTTACTCACTTAGTGTGTGCTCCGACCACTGCGACTGCACTTGCACTGCCAGTCAGCTGCTATGCCCACTAGACTTTCTTGCAAGAGCAAGTAGAGAAACCAAAAAGGAGAAACTAAAAATAAATATCAATCTACCTTCTGTCTCATTCTCTTCACAGTGATTTACAAATAATGGTTAGACCTAATATCTTCAATTCAGAATAAAAACCATTTTGAGTTATCTTACAGCACAGCACTGAAAGTCTGCCCTATGAAATCTCTCTGCAAAGTATTCTGAGCTGAGAGTGTACAAGCTCATTAAACAAAAATGGTGACAAAACTGTTTCCTGTTCTTATAATGTTCTTTATAAGCCATTTCCCCCCTGCTGTTCTATAGAACAAAATATCACATACAAAACTTTGTGAGAAACAGAAACCAGGTAAAAACAGCTCCATTTGGTAAAAATGTTCCCTTTTTATTTTGACCATTTCAATTTAATTTTCCTATTTTTTGCTTACATTTTGAAGAAACAAAACCCTCCTTTAAACCAGAAATGAGAAGTCTACTTAATTAGTTAATTCTCTGGCACTTTCTTCCCTTAAACAAAGGTCAAAACTTATTGCAGTTTTGAAGCTTTTCCAGATTTCACTGTATTGAGGATATTACTAGGAAAAAAAAATCAATGTAGCCAGCAAAAATGCCTTGCTTTTGATGAACTGACTTTCCTAATCAAGAATTTGTCTTCTGAGGATCTCTGGCCATCTCTCTGAGGATGGAGCCTGCTGAACATATGTAGCTGAGGTTCCTCCTCGGTGACTGTGCCTTAAGCATGGGGCTGGGCCCAGTAGTTGGCCCCCTTTGACTAGGCTCCACCAAGCAGGTCCTCCAGAGCTCATCTCACACCATCTCCCCAGCACCTCTATCCAACAGGAGGCCAACACTTTCAGATGAGTATTGATTTTATAAAGATTACACCCAGATACACTCACCAACAGTGCAAAACGAGCAATGTGCTGCCCTGCCTTCCTGATCAGCTGGCATTTCATAAACACATAAGACTTCCAATCCTTCAGTAGGAAAAGGAAAATCCTACCCACATCGCAACTTTTTAGATTTTTCTTTCACCAATAAAAAAATGTGCATTCCCTGTATGAGAAGAGCTCTCTCCGCTGCTCTGGTGTTACAGAAAGGCTTTTCTGTCTGAGTAAATCCAAGTTATGGGGCTCCTTTACTGCATCAGCAGTATCATATTTCAGCAACACTACCAGTACTTCTTAAACTGAGACTGACAAACTCTTACATCAAAGGATCTACTACTTTTCACAACCAATCTCTGTTCACTGAGGAATAAATAAAATAAACATATTTCGTCTCATGGGTCAAAGGGTAATTTCTAGCTCTGTACGAAGTAGAAGAAAGAAGTGCCGTAGCAAATTCAGGACCTGATTAAATGACAGCAAAGTTAATGCAAAGTTACCACTGCTATCAATAAGATGTGATCAGGCAATTACCTTTGATCTGTCAAATGCCATATGATTTCTATATTCTAACCTAGAAAAAGCTAAGGTTTCTAAGATGTGAAAAATAGCACATTTCAAGTGATTCCTTACTTTTCACCCCCACACCACAGCTATTGCCCAATATGGTAATATTTGCATATATGAGCCAGACAATGCATTCTTTGCATGGTTTCACTTTCAACTCAGATCCTGAACCTTTGGGCCCTGATTACATTAAGCACATACTTCACTGTCACTCCCATTTTTCTTGGAGCCAAAAAAATAGGCAAGAAAAGAAAACTTAGAGGCATTTTCCTGAATGAGACAAGAAAAGAAAACTTAGAGGCATTTTCCTGAATGAGACAAATTTTCAATGAGAAAGACTTCAACTTCAGTGGGGACGAAGTTCATTGGCACTATATGCCGATACAGCTTCTTTGACTGGAAGCTATACTCTCACTCCAGCTGAGAATCTGGTCTTACATCTACCCATGTCAAAAGGTACTGAGCGAATTGATTTTGCTCTCCTGGAGATGTTAACTAAAAAAAATTCTTATTCTGGCTATGTTGTTTTCCACCTGTGTTTCTACCTCTAAGTTTCCATTTGCTCTGGTTACATCTGCACAGACATTTTAACTCACTCGTGTCCATGCAAAATGTCTCTATGTGGCTCAGAAATTAAATCTAGCTCTTACATCCTGGCCTTTCTGGAATGCTGGCACCCTGGCACTCTATAGATATACCATATAGATACAAAAAGTAGCCAGGGATCTGATCCCAGGCAGGAACATGTCCGGAATATGCTTTAGTCATATCAAAGTCAGTTTGTTTATGTAAGTCTGGCTCCCAGGACAACTTTCCAAGCCCTTCAGCAGACCCAAATCTTTTAATACCTCATACTCCCAACTCAGTTTCCAGACATGTTCCTGAACTTTGTTCTGTCTGTCTTTCTGGAGAGGTGCTGAGTAAAAAAACTCGGCAGATGGCAGCAAAGTTGAAGCAGAGGAGACAACCATTGGCTGAAGTGGCTACAGTATCCCAGCTCTTTCCTTCACCCCTCTCTGGACCCAAGAATGGCACCCAGATGGTAAATTTAAGGATTTGCACATAATGTCTCAAAGTCTGGAATCAGCACTATGGGTAAACATGCTGTAAAAGACCTCCCACGGCCCTTGAGTTTTCAGCATCCCTTTTGTCTTGCCCTTCATTCCCAGAAGAGCCCTGGAAGCAGGGGCTCCTTATTTACAGTCCCCCTGACTTTCACACTGGTCTTCATGCAACTCTTTCTGGAAACATGCCTTCTTCCCGCATTTAAGCAAGGAATGCTGTAGGAACTTTTTTTTTTTTTTTTTTTGGTAAGGTGAAGTATGTTACACTGTCCTGTGAACCACTGTATTCATGGCAAGCCTGACTTTGAGAGGCACTGAGCTCTTGCTGCCCATTGGAGTTCACTAGCACAGAGAGAGCAATGGGAAGCAATGACGGCTGTTTGGAAGCATGTTGAAATTCCAGTCTGGATGCCTGAATCATATGGCTTTTCTTTACAGATTTTTAGCTCCTGGAGGCCAAATGTGTCTCATCTGCTCTGTGCACATTTGCAGGCTTCACTTATCACCACACTGAAAAGATGAAGAGATACAGAGAGGTATCTCTTGTGACTGAAGGAAAATCTGCCATGGAGTGTGTTCTAAATAAATTAAAAAGTAATCCTCTCTTGACAACACTGGAAGGATAAGGTTAAAAGTTTCCCATCTCAGTTACCAATACAGAGATGGTATAATTATTCAGCTGTTTGCAAAGCTACTTCTCTACATCTTAAAAAGCAGAGCGATGTCTTGTGACTGGCATCAGATGGGAAAACCCAGAGCACTTGCATGTGATGAAAGGTGTTAAAGGACAGTCCTAGAAAATTAGGTCCTTTCTGATCCACAAGGGATGATCAGCAGTGGCAGCAGTCCTGGGCCATGCTGTTCACTAGGATGAGTTATCTCTAGGCTGCAAACTCAGCCACCACTTTCTAGCCTCATTTATGCCTCTCTGCAGAATCAGACAAAAAGCAGTTTCTGCCACTTTTACTATAGTTCAAGGATATTTTGGCAACACAATCAAGATTGAGCAACTCTCTTGCAATATATTTATCATTACTGAGTATTTATGATAGAACCGCTGTTTTTGAGAGCTTTTAAAAGAAAATATGGAAGAAGCATATGGAAGATGTCATTTAATGCTCTTTACAGATGCCTGGATCACTTAGAGAAAAGGCAAATTTTAGGTCCCTTCCTTCCAAGCCCTTCTTTCTGTCTTTGTTTTAAACAGATGCCTCACTTAAAGAGGCTCATCACCACAGGTTATCTAATGTCTTCTTTCCACAAAAAGGATGTAGAGAAAACTGGTCTTTCCTCTTACAGATGAGACACTATGGTGTAGAGAGACTACTGCACTTCTCCAAGGTCACACAGCAAATGTACACCACAGAAGAGCATCACCTGAATCTGTAGAGTCCTCAGCTAGTAATTTTCCTCACAAATCAAAGATAACCTGGCTGACAAGACGCAAACATAGCTCCTGGAACCCTACAGCAACTCCAGCACTTCTGTGCCCCTCTCTCCTCTTGTACACAGAGAAGGGCACAGGACTACTGCTCACCTGGTGGGCGCATGCTTCTGCTCTTCCTCTTCATCTGTGTCGCTGCTGATGGTGATGACGCTGACGGCAGGGCTAGGGGTGTCAGGGATGACGATCGTCTGCCGCTGCCGCTCCCGCGTGCTGCTGGTGGCCGCGTCTCCCCAACCGCATGTCACCGAGGTGCTGCAGGCAGGGCTGGTGTGCACCATGGCACAGCGGGGAGGGGTGTTCTCCTTCACTCGCTTTGACCGCTGCGGAGAGCTGATGGACTGAGAGGATGAAACTTCATAGGTGGATGCATTGCTGGAAGAAATGGGAAAAAGTGTTAGTTGGTTAAAACTCTGCATCCTTAAGTCACCTGTTGCCATGGTTTGCGAGTCCTGGTCTCTGATTCAGTAGCACTGATTTACGGAGTCTAGGAAAACTGCAAAATTGGCATAGTCACTTCTTCAAAGAAGACAGTGCCTTGCATGACTTATTTATATAATTGGCTGAAAAGTAGTTTCTTTTAATAAAAAATTCAAATTTGCTTTTCCTGGAAATTTCCAGATGAGAACTGCTGCCTCTCAGGAGTTTGCACTGGGAGGGGTAAATGCCAGCCACAAAGCCTAGACATACTGAACAAAGGCAGGCACAGCATGGCTGACAGGAGGAACCACCCAAATGTAATCCCTTCCTCCTGTATCCTGCATGGATGCATCATAACCAGATATTTTTTGGCTAGAAAAAACTAGAGGTAAAATTAGAATTTGTTGTGGAAAACAATAATCACTTATCAGGAAAAGCTTTTTTAAACGGAAATGAATTGCTGTTTAGGAATCTTTTTCAATGAACATTTCCTGTTCAATACTTAATTCTTTAGGACAGTGGTGTCCCATGGACAAAAACAGGCAGATGGGAGGACATATACTCAGTTTCATTGTTGTGTGAAGCAGTATACAACATATAAATATCAGAAAGAAATAAACCATATCTCTATTAGACAGTAGAGGAACATTCCCAGTCTTCCTACTTCAGCTTCCCTGCCTGACCAGTCAGAAAAGGCCCACTTGGATCAGGGATCCAAATGCAGAATTATCAGCCAAACAGTGCTATGTAGGTCTACAGATGGGGTTATTTACCAAAGCACACTGACTAAAGCTCATTTCACTCATTTCCCACACTTCCTTTCTTGGTCGTGTTTCTTTTCGCTATTGCAAAACATCTGGAGATTCAAAAAGGAAGAAAACCCCCAAGTTCTGGTTTTGTTCTACTGTGGGGCCTGGGCTGCATGTTCAGCCTGGCCCGAAAGCTAATAAAAGGAATAGGTGGCATCCATCAAAAGGAAGTCACCCTGGTAGTATATCACACTACACCAACTTACACAGGCTCTTTTGCATAACAAATGGCTGCACAGTAGCATTCAAAGTGCTTTTTGAATACCAATAAGCAGCGTGGAGTACCCTCCTTTCCAAAGGAGCAGGGTTCCTCGTTTGGCACAAAAAGAGTCACAGTCAATGAAGCTGTAGAAACCCTTTGCTCTGAGAGTGCCCCATTCCTCCTGGACACAGCCACCCTGCCCGGGAAGTGACAGGAGAGGGGAGGCCCTGCACAGGCACACTGGCTGCAACAGGCACTCTCTTTTGCTGGCTAGCTGGAGACAGAGCTGCCTCTCTATGTTATGAATAGACTAAGGCAGCTGGAGCCTATCCAAAGTAAATCCAATATTAGAGAGCAGATAAATGGGAAGGATTTAAATAGTGGCCTCTTAACTTGAGTCAAACTGGTTACAAGCTCAGAGCCTCTCTGGCACCAGTCCAGTCACCCAGGAAAACTACAAGATCAAATTTTTGCCACTGCACAAGTGGTGATCCATTTTGGTTCTCTCCCCTGCAGTGTTTTGTGTTTTATCTTCAAAAAAAAACGTGACAGTTGCACAGACCAGAGGACCTTCTCCAGAGCAGTTGCACATACACCTTGAACAGCCTTGTCCTCAAAACAAGATTGCAGTGCTGTGACAGGCACTGCAACCATCCTACCATCTGAGCTGTGCAAGAAACCCCAGACTCCCCCTTCCAGAGCCAAATGGTCCTACCAAGAGATGACAGATTCTAAGGACTGCCCTGTATGAGATATCCTTATAAAATGCTCCCCGTTTTATGGTGCCATAGTTATAATAAGGCATAATATGGGTATAATATATAATAAGGTATAATAAGGTATAATAATGGGTAACTGTTGCTGGTGTGCACTGTTGAAGACAGGGACTAATGACCTATGTTAGGAGCCAGAGAGCTCAGGTGGCCAAAAGCCACCCTGGTCCTCCACTCCCCGTGGCAATACAGCTCAGAAGACTGTCATCACCCTACTGCTTTTGAAAAGGGAGATTATGTGTCCATGTCAGGCACACGTTCCTGAAGATGCAGCCCCCTCAAGGTGCAGATGCTGCACCTCAGGAGTGCTTCTTCAAGATGATGTAAAAAGAAAAGTTGTGGCAACTGGGCACTGCGCCACACTGACCTAAGAATACAGTGACATTTTTAAATCATCGGGACTACAAGGCTCCAGGTAATTGCAGCAGTGTAACAAGTTGTATGCACAGGACCTGAGCCTCCCATTCTGCATCTTCTCCAGCCACTAACTCCCACACAAAATAATGCTCACTGGGTATAAAACACCCCTGACTACATCCTGAGTACCGAAGAGGTGAGGTAGTGAAGAGCCCAAAATGTGTGATCTAATCCCTCACAGGCTGTGGAACAAAGCCCATTTTGCCCCATGGGTGTCAGTAAGCCCTTCTCTTGTCAGCAGGCCGGCGTGGTGGGGCCGCAGTGGGAAGCAGCCGGGCTGGGAGCCCCTGGAACTCACCGTGGAGCTGACTGGTGCTGCTTGCTCTTCCTGGCGGAGCCGGTGGCAGGTGGCTGGCGCATGACGTGAGCAATGCCCACGTTGACGGGCTGGGCAGCAGGCAGGGTCACGTGGCTGGCCAGCAGCGTGGGCTGCTGCATGATGGGGTTGTAGTGGCTGCTGTGGGCATGCGTGTTTCTGCACAGTGGAGACACAGGCACACGGTGAAAATGCAACCGGTGGCTGCTCATCAGGCTCCTCCACAGCCTCCCATCACCCTTTACTGAGGTGCCCTCTCCTCCAGGGCCTGTTGGGTTGTCAGCCTCACCAGGATGGAGTGTTTTCCCCAGGGAATGGACTGAAGGAGTGGTGTGGGCACAGCATTCCACTCCAAGGGCATGGAGCAGAGAAGTCTCCCACAGCTCTCAGACAGTGTGGTCACAGGCTGCAGCCCTTCTCCCCTCAGTCCTGTAGCCTTGCAACACCCCAGCCCTCATGCCTCCTCCAGCACCTATGGGTACTTCAGGCCACCTCCAAGCACCTGCAGCTTACCTCCAGTCTGCCAGTGGTTGGGTGCCTGCCATGGACTCAGGGATGACGGTCGCGTGCTGGACAGAAGTGTGGGTGGCCACCCCGGTTAGCTGCTGCCAGGAGGGAGGGAGCAGGATCTGCTGAGTGCCACTGGGCCATGCTTGCTGTCAGACAGAGGGAAAGCAATTCCTTAGCAAAAGGCATCAAGCACTGAACAGGAGTGATGGTCCATGCTCAGCTGGGGCCCCTAAAAATGATCATGGTCATACTACACAGCTCTTACCACCTTTCAGTCACAGGTGACAAACACTGCTAGGAAACCACAGTTTAAGCAGGAATAGTTACCAATATAAAGAATACAAAGGAGGGGCAAAAATATCCTTGCCATACAAAGCAGCAGCTGTGTTTTAGATTAAACTGGGAATGGAAGGGATCAAAACTTGTTGGCATTTCAACCCAAACATCATTTTTTTTAGCACCTTCTAATTTTGATTCTCCAGATCAGCTAGGCACTGTGGTTCCATTGTTAATTTCCCCTTTCTAAAGCCAGCTTACTTTCTCAAGTAATGCACAGCTACACATTGCATGTCTGTCCTCTCAATGTGTTCTCCAACTTCTTCCCCCCTCTTATAGGGGTGAAAATCTCTGCCCTGTGAGTTGAGCCATCTTTCTGCTATGCAATCACCCCTCCAGCTGGGCTGCCACAGGCGTGACACAGGTTGTCCTGCTCCAGTGACTCTGCGCAAGTCACATGATGGTTTTTCAGACTTGGGAAACTTCCTTTGCTATGTGCTGCCTGAATGCAGCTTTTCACTGCTGGGCTGAGGAACTCAGGTGTAACAGCTGCAGCCCACCTTAGTCCCAACCTGCACTACTGTACTGGACCTGTATTGTATTCTGTCAGTGCTCTGAGGAGGCTAAATTTGAGGGGAGGCTTCTTCCAGGCATGCATTTATCCCCTTCTCCACTCTCACAAGGATCGTGTTAACTGTCCCCATGATTCCCTCCCATCCCACAGTGCCACAAACCCCAAAACAATCCACCCAGCTAAAAGCTATCTTTTCCCAGTTCTACTCCTAAGTTTGACCATCTTGTAACTTTTTGTGTTGCTGAGTTACATGAAAAGGCTGCTATAGTGAGGCCTCAGTGACATCTGCAAAGGATGGAGAGTCACAAGGCTCCTGAGAGCCCTTCATCTAGGGAACCACAACCATGGACTGGTGACGCTTGGAGCAGGTAAAAGGATGAGGCAAAGGCACAAAAAGATCAGGGAGAAAAAAGGCCTTCTTACTATTCTCTTTTATTTTATTTTTTTAAACTCAGCTTTGCTTTAAAAGAGGAGACAGAACTACTGTTGCAGTCAATCCCAGGGGGCTACCTGGATTTACTTGCAGACAAAACTGCTTCCTCCCTTTTCAGGAAGGGAATGGAACAAATCTAAGCTCCTTGTCCAACTGTAGTGCATAAATTTAGATACAGTGTCAGGGCCTAGGCACAAATTCCTCACTCATTAGGTAAGGACCACTGAATCATTTAATCTGCAGATAAGACTTGTCTAGGCTGATCCACCAGCACAGTGTGCTGTGCTTACACATGGAAAGCTTGTGCTGGCAGCTGCAGCCTGATCCCAGTCAGTGCATTACTGTGAAATTTTGCTGGGGTGGTAGAGCAATGCTCTGGTCCTCAGGAGATGATGGGCCTCCTGGAATGACCAAGCTCATACTTTGGGTACAGAGCAGGAACAACTAACAGAATTATGTTTTGAAAGCCAGTGGCAAGACTGTAGGAAATGTTGTTGGCAAGGAGTTAAAAGGAGAGAAAATCAAGAATCCAGGGTATTATTCAAGGGCAGGGGACAGTTCTGGGTCACACCATGGAAGCCTGCTGAAAAACTGTACAGCTTTGCCTCTTTTGACATCTGACACTGCAGTGAGCTATTAGTAAAGACAGGATCAGTGTCCTTTCACTAGTCTCTGTGCACACAATATACCTGCTTGAGAGGATGAAAAGAGACCCAGAGAAGTTACAAACAAGTTACTTTAGCCACTGACCCTGCATCTTGCAGGCTGCTTGCTCTGCCTTGCACTGCCTAGCTCCATGCCACAGGCTGCAGACACACAGCTGCCAGACATGATGCTCAAGCTCTGTCAGTGTCTCTGCCCTGGATCCTTCCTGGATCCTCATCTGGGATAGCTGGTCTTGCTTACTTCTCCCTTGTACAAAATGCACAGGGAGAACTGGATGCCAGCTGCACTGGGATGCTGTAAGGCTATACCAGCCACAGGAGCCTGAGGAGTGCAAACACAGAAACCTGTGCTATGTGCTGGGCAGGGAAGAAAGCCTAATGGCACTACACAGTTCTGGGAGCACAAGGAGCAGCACCCTGCCTCATCAGTGGGACAAATAAAGCAGGGGACAGACAGAAGTGGGCTCTGGAGGCACTGCGCTCTCTGCCAGGGCCAGTCCGCCTCGAAATAGCAGCAGTCGCATGGCCCAGGCTGAGGAGCATTAGATAAGCAGCTGTGCACGAGAGGAGCAGCTCTCTGCTGGGAGAGAGACACACAGCCGCCAATATCAGATGTGACTACAATGCATCACAAAGAAGCTGTGTTTTTCCATTCAGGAAACTGAAATTGAGTACAGATTTGTTTATCAGACCAGCTGCTCAGCCCAAACTGAGCGAGGCCCACGGACACCAGATGCCACTGGCATCAATCAGAATGCCCTGGCATCAGAGACAGCTCACATTTCTCATCACGCCAGACAAATAGGCACAGCAACAGGCACATCTCTCTTTTATTACATCAAAAATTAAAAAGCTATGCAAGTGAGGAGTGCTTCCCAGAATCAGCCAAAATTCCCCTTTGGAAGTGACAGTGACTGAAATGTCAGTAGAAAGTATGCAAGGGGGAGCCCATGAAAAGGGTGTTCACATGGCAGAGGCAGCACTGAAATTGGTAACCTGTGGGCAGGAGGATGCTCAGGAGGAGCTTTACTACTTGCGTAGAGCCCGACAAGGCCACGACGAGAAGAAAGAAGGAGCAGGAGGTACTAAGATATTTCAGGATTCTGCTGTCTTTGAGATGTTTCAGATCCAACCCTCACCCCTTCAAGCCCCAAAGGATAACACACCACAGGAGGCCTAGCAGAATGGTGGGGGCATGTAAAGCTCTGTGACCTCCTTCATTCACTGCCTTGGCTGACTTCTTGCACAAGCAAGAGGTGCCAGCCACTGAGCCTGCACAGACTGCTCCTTGCTCTGCCATGGCTTTTGTTTCCCTGCCTCTTAGGCTCTCCCTTCCTACCAAACAAGGGAGGTGGCCCATGTCAGTTGTTACAACAGGCTACAGCAGATAGATCGGTTTGATGTCTCAGACAGCTCACTGACAAAGGCTCTGCTATTGGGAAGGGGCAGGGCAGGCTAGCTGATGGAAATCACACAGGCTGCAAGTTGCATTTTGATCTGTCTTCACCAGGTAAGTGTGACTGGCAGCTGGAAAAGGAAGGCAAGAACACCAACAGTCTTACCCCAGCAGTGCAACACACAGGCATAAACCCTGAAGTCTGCTGGTACCTGACTGCATATGAATGTGCTGGCATGGCAAATCAAACAAGTCTGAGACAAAGACATGCCTTTGTAACTAGCTGGTCATCTTTTCCAGCTTGCACAACTTAGTTTAAAGTTAAAGGTGGTTTTTGTTTTTTCCCTGTCTGGTATCAGCAGAGGTACCATGGTGCCAGGTCAAAAACCATTGAGGCAAATTCAGTGAAGCCAGCACAAGGAGAAATGAACTGCTCCTCTGCTTTGAGGGGCTGGGATACCCCTTGAGGATGTGCATGTAATCACTAATACCCATTCCTGTTTGGTTTTTTTTCTAGGAGGAACCATGCTTTTCCTGTGAGAATATTTCAGACAATTGTGCCAATAAGAACTGCTGACAAGGCGAGCTCCTTGAGCGTGGGGCCCTTGCTTCTGCCTCCTACATCCCTCTCATACCTCAAGAGCAGAGGTGCTCATAAAACAGAACAGTGAAAACTTAAAGCATGAAAGGTATTTATCAGCAGCATACAATTCACCAATCCAACTCCTGGCTGCAAACTACCCCCAAGATTTTGAGTTCAGGAGGATGCAGGAGATTATTATATGTTACTTCTCAACAGAGGCCTGACACTGCTTTCCCTGAGGCCTTCCCACTGATTTTGGTAGAAAAGCAGAAAGAGAAGGGGGTTTTCCAGTGGCTTTTGCAACTCTGACATAGTCTTTGGGCTGAACAATGAGCTGGGGGAGATTTCGACACTTCAGAGAAAACTGAAGACCCATATACAGTTGCTCACATCTCTGAACTGCACCACAGAAGGCCCTCAGAGAAAGCTTCTCTCCTCAGCCTCCAAGAGCTAAACAATACAGTAAATACCTGCTGAGCTCGGTGCCTTTAGAATTCCTTACCTGTGGGAGGAGTCCCGGCTGGATCTGAAGAGGCTGGGCCCCAGGAGCCTGAGTGACAATGGGAACAGCGTTCTCCATCCGAACCGAGTACCCAGCATGCTTCGAAGGGGAGGCTTGTAACCCTGTTCCACCAGCATCAGAAGGTACAGCATAAGCCATCAGCAGCATTGCCAGGAACAGGGGCTGGCTCTCAGAGGAGCCTAAGACTCGCTCATGTCCACTTAAATTGCAGTGTTCAGTCCCTCTGAATAATCAGCCATCAGAGTGCCTTGTTCTACCCTGGCCCAAAGATGTCCATCAAATGTTCACAGACACGATACGTGTATAAGGGTGCAGAAAAGACATTTCCAAAGGCACTAAGGGATTGGCTGAGTTTACTTCAAATGCATGGGAAATATTGCAATAGAATGTGCACAGGCAGAAAAGGAAAAGTGGGGAGTGAATGGCTTCTCTTCCCCACATTCTCTGGTTTAACAACAAGAAATGGTCTCTGTCAGCCAAAACCCGCTCCTATCTGAGAATGACCTCTTTACACCAAAGTGGACTGGGAATTCAGAACTCCATAGTCTCTCAGCCTTGATGGAGACAGGTGATTTTCTCTAGCACAGTTTCTTAAAAACCTCTAGCACACCCTAAACTCTAGCCACTACTGGCTGAGCCTCACATTAGTCTAACTGAGCTGGAGGAAGCTTCCCTGGCCAGCACCTCAGTGCATGGCACAGCCTGTGCTGCTTCCTCTACTCCGGAGGCAGCAAGCTGAGGACGGTCACTTACACACTCCACTTCCGAAGTCAAACGCTTGAGATGCATTTTAACTACGCAGAAGAGGTCTAGCTAAACTTCTCTAGTTCAAAAGAGCTTTGATAATCTTGCAGAACATTTAACAAGTACCTGGAGACTAATGCACAGACAGACTTGTAGAAATGAAGCGCAGAAGTTGCACCAGCTGAACTGAGGCCTTTTAGACCACTTCCTACAGATACTTGGCTAGTTTTCCCAAATTGCTACAGCATGTAAAGTTAACAGAAAGAGAAGTGGTTAACACTGAGCATCTCCCAAGTTGTCTGACAATAGTACCCACTGCTAGTATGCACAGGCAGAGCAGTTTGCAGCAGGGCTGGAGCTGAGGGAATTGACCTCATAAATGGTCGTGAGCATCTGTTATGGGGGAGAACCCTTGTCTCCACCAGTACCACACTCCCTGCTGCATTACCCTCCCAAGTTCCCCTTTTAGCAATCGAGTCACTGAGAAGTGGCAGTATGACCCATTACATATGTACTGATTTACTGGTATTGTGTGGGAAAGCTTTCAAGTTTACTAAAGTATGGCAGAAGTGCTAAACTTTGTTAAGGGCAAAGAATGACAAGTATCACATATTCTACCCCAGCCCCTTCGCAGTATCAGCTGCCTCCAACTCAGGATGTTAAAGGGGCCTGCAAGATACTCTGCCAACACAGCCACCTCCATCTGCAACAACCTCACTGCTCTGATTTACTAGGCCAGCCCTTCTTCCTGCCATATGACCTGCACTGAGGAAACTCATTTCCAACAAGAGCTGGAGGAAGCAGCAGGCCAAGATCTGGTGAGGCTGTCCCTTACCTTGGAAGCCTGGTGGGCAGACGATGAGGGCTTGCTGTAAGGGGTCTGGCCGGGCACAGATCTGCGCTGTTCCCGTCTGCAGGGGCATGCTCCGCTGGGCCACCGCAGCCATGGACGCCGCTGAGGGCTGGTAGAGTGCAGATTGGTAATTTAGTATGGAGACCTCAGGGTTGGCTAAGGAAATAGTGGCACTGGAGGAGGTGGGAGCCAGGTTGGTGGTCTAAAGGAATGATGGGAATTAAAACAAAAAAACAAACAAAAAATGAAGGAGATGGGTATGCTGGAAGAAGCAAAATCCAAAAAAATAATGAAGTAAAACAGTGTAAGATAAAATAAAAACCATAAAAACCAAACCAAAACAGCAGACAAGGGGTAGAACAGGACACGGAGGAGTAAAGAGACAAGGGCAGTGCTGGGGGAAGGATCATAGTCTGCCTGAGTAACCACTGCTGTACCATGCCATGGGACCTCCAGCCATACAGCTCTGCTTGCACTGCTCAGAGACACAGCATGTTTCCTACAGCAGAACTGCAGCTCCATTTCTCACCCATCTGGCTCTGATTTGCAGCATGATGAAGATGGGCTCAGAAAATGCTGCTATCCACAAATCATGTTGCTCATTTACCATGTACCTAGCTCTAGAAGCTGCCCACATTTCTTAGGTAACATAGACTGTGAAATCTCATCCTGAGAGGGAAAATCCATTCTGGCCTTTTCTCTGAGATACCTTGTATCTAAGATGGCACATGCCCCTTGAATTATGTTTGGAATTTGAGTAGTCAGAAGGCATAACAGGAGGTAATGTTAATACTTGCAAAGTCGAAACTTCACTTGAATTGTCTTTAAAATCTCGTAGAGCAGAAACTCCAGTAGAGAATGTTTCAAAGCCAGAAAAATAAGCCCAGAGCTCTGCAAAAATCTAGAAATCTGAAGACTTTTTTTTTTTTTTTAAATTTGGACTGAGCCTTACCGTTGCAGCAACTAGACAGCTCTGCCACTGCTCTAAATATATGTTTTTAGGATGCATGCCTAGGGAGCCAGACACTATCAGACCAGAGCCAATCCTTCCCTTCTGTCCAAACATGCCAGCAACACTGCTGGAGATAGGCCAGACAACAGTTTTTCTTGGGGAATGTACAAACCCAGGAGGAGGTTCGATCAAGGTACAGGAGAGAGCAGTCTAATAAGCATTTTGCACTGCCCTGGTTGCCACTGGACTCATGCTGCACTGCCGCAGCCACAGCCATGAAGGATGTGACAACAAAATATGTCTTCTTTCTCTTTATCCCCTTTCGGTGCAGAGGCTGTGAAGTGCTATCTGCTATCCCGTGCAACATACTAAGCAGGAGTCACAGCAGCTCCCATACTTGTAATCTCAGAAGCCATAACTGGAAGGAGGCAATTCCCAGATATTTTGCAGAGACAGGAAACAAAAGAAAGCCAAGATGAGTGGTATGTTGAAGAGAATTGTGAAAGGCTTTGAGCTTGCTCAAATTAAAACAACCTTCCTGGAAATATTTCTACCAATTCTTCTAGGAACATTGGGCATACTGGTTCTGCTCAGAACACATGCCCCATATGAGAATTCAGAAATCACCATGGATCTCCCCAGCCAACAACTGATCGCAATGTTAAGTGAAATGTGAGGAAATGAAAGCAAGTCTGCCTTTCCTACAAGTAATTCTGATACAAATGGTGTCTCTGCCCTGCAGCTGGGGCCTAGGGGAGCATGTAGCATGCATTTCTTTAGTCAACATCTCAGAAGCAGCCTAGAAAGGGAACCGGTGTTCATAACTAATACTCTCTCACACCAAGTCATGACCTATGGCTGTCTGTGCCTGCCTGAATTGTTTCAAAAAACCTTCTGTAATCACATGTATCAAGACCTAAGTCAAGAAGCCTGGTTTTCTCACTGACACAGGAGCATCCTGCACATCTACACAGACTCCTTTAGCTTCCTTGCTTTCCAAACACCATTTCTGCAATGCCACCTGCCATCTCTAGAGTCAATCTTGAAGAGCCTATTCCCAAAAGGCTTCAAAGACAGCAGCTATTTCTTGAGCTTCAGTCTCCTAGAGTGCTCTCCCTGGAGAGTTTCCCTTTGCTGCTGTAACACAGTACCACAACTTAGCCTGCTAGTCACATAAAATTTGTTAACACAACACCCCCCAACACTGGGGCAAGTAAAACTAATACAAGGCATGATTATAAAGCCAGAGCTCACTAAACTAGAGTGCAATGTGTTTGCAGTGGGGGCACATGCACACAGTCCCCACATCAACAGTGGCGCCTGGAGTAAAAGCAATGAGAGATAAGAATAAACATTATTGCTAAACTCTTCTTTCCTGTTGATCAGTTACAGTGCTGTGTCTGTTACAGAGGGTTTAAAGTCATTTTACTTCAATACCAATTTGAAAAAGAGCTGTAAGATCACAAATACTTCTGCCTGACCCAGGGAGTGAAGTACTGTTTGCTGCATTAAGGGGTTAATGAGCTTTTCCCCATAGCAACTTCCCAAGTAAGCAGGGTTTATCACCCCAACAACAACATAAACAACAAGGCCAACATTTCACCGTCACACAAAATGTCACAAGATTACTGTTTGCCTGAAGAAAAGAGAATGAGGAAAAGAGCAGAGGAAGGAGAGTAAAAAGGCACCATCTCTTGGCAGGCATGTTTAATGGGATGCTACTTTGCTTTTCATCTTCTAGGGCCTCCTGACATAAATGTTTCAAGCACTGGCTGCTTGTGATTGATGCCCTCACCTGGTTGTGGACTGTGTTCAGCTGGTTGTTAAAAGTCATGGTCAAGTTGGTCGATGTACTTGGGGCTACGTGGGTGATGAATGGCGTCTTGCTCTGGTTCACCGTGTCGTACATATTCGCCCGTCGCTTGCAAATCTCCATGTTCTGGAAGCAGGACTTGACACTGCACAGAGAAAGGGGGGCAAAGAAGGCAGAGAAAATCAACCAAGCGACTCAAACTGGTAACAGTTCATCACAGCGGCCCTGCAATAGGTCTCCATGGTAGGCTTAGTACTTTCCAGGCTCTTAAAGCCCTTTGCTATTTCGTGCAGGTCTCTCTTAACTGGTGAGAGTCAAATTAACCCTGTACTGACGAGGGCCAAGATGAGAGTCCCAGCTGCCCTGGGACTCCTGTATGCTCCCAAGGGTCTCTGCACTGCAATACAAGTCACAAAAGCAAGCAAATTGGTTGCTCTTTAGGGGATGGCAAGAAATACAAAGAGGCTATATTAAAAGACTGAGAGCAAGAAAGAGAGATACTGTTTTTTTCCTGATGATGGAGCCTGAGAGGAAAAGAAAACTTGTACTTTTTCCCTCAGTGTAAGCGTAAAGGTAGTTTTACACCTCTTTTGCAAGAAGAATTTTATTGTTCTTGATCACTGAGACCCCTAAAAAAGTCATCCTTGTTCCTTTTTAGTAGTTGCTTACCAAGAGCTGAGTCAAGCTAAGCAGTTAAAACATTGCCCCTGTCTGGCAAAACACTTGTGCAGATGCTTGTCTTGAAGCATGACATCTCCTCTTGCAGTCAATGGGACAATTCATATCAGAAAGTTACTCCAAAGCAAATTCCCCAATGCCCCAAGGGAATCTGGTTCTGAGGTCATCTCACACTGAGAACTGGATCTCTGGGGGAATGATTACAGCTTCTCCCTCTACACTGACTTTCCCTTAAATGTTATTGATATAGCAATGAAAATTTTGAAAAGTATCCTATTTTGTGCCCCAGTAAAGGAGATTAAATACTCTCTACATTATTAGAGCACAGTAGGCACCTGGTAAATGAAACTGTCCATATTTCATTAATTAGAATACCAAAGCGTACAGAGGTTAAGAGACAACAACAGAGTGAACCTGGACAACACCGTATTTTTAGTACAATCTCACTTTCTGACACCTGAAAACCAATACAGGTTTTCCACAATTCTTCCACAACACTGTTTTTACAAATGTGACCTCAGCGTCTGAAACACAATCTCAGAAAGTATAAAGGCATTATTTTATTTCCATTATCCCAACATGAAAAAAGAGAAATTCCAAGCAGTGAAAATCAGCTGTATGCTGACCATTTTGTAATGATCTAAATTGTTGGAGGTAGGGGGTATATCCTCACATCATTTTTAAGAAAAATGAAGCGTCCCTTCAAAAGTAACAACCTTATATGATCCCTAATGTTGATAAAGAGGACCTAAATCTTTTTATCCCTGTCTTATCTCTTACTCAAATGGTCACCTCTCTTATCCTACATGGAATATCCTGGTAACTGGATCTGGGCCATAAACATCTGCAGACAAGCCTGGCTCAGGACGCTGCACAGCTGCCCATTATGTGCATTCACTTCCATAACTACACCTATTGGTCACAAAACATCCAGCAAAATCAAACACTTACCAAATAAATACAGAAGGCTATTGGATCACTTATTTTCAGTCAAGTATGAATATAATTCCCACTGCACAAAGAAGAAAGCACTGGGAAGTGTATAGGTTCTGTACATTGTGAATAGTGTGTGTTACCAAATAGTTTTATCTAGCAAGATGTAAGCTCTACAAATGCAATACCATGTTCTCTGGCTTCACTTTAAAAAAAGGTGGGGGAAAAACCCATAGGGACAAAGCAAAACAGACAGAAAGGCTGAGGAGTACTCAGCAATTTAAGAACCAGGAAGTTAAATACTTGAAATGGGAAGCAAAACACACTTTGCTGTCTGCTTGTAAGAAAGCAGAACAGCCCCTCTTCTTGTGCTGCTTGAACTTGTAGCCTCCCTGAGACATGCCACAGCAGAGATTCCTTCCAGAAGCTCCAGCTTCCATATAGTCTCACTTTTTCTGCAGCCCAATTTATTTCCAAGAGAGATTATAGCTCCCTGCATCTTTCAAGGCTTTGAAGTTTCTATTCTCCAAACCACAAGTAATCACAGACAAAAGTTCCATCCACTTGCAATGCTGGTTACAGCTTATTGCTCTCTTTGCCAGTCACTGCTTCCAGCATGGAGGGGCTTGTGGGGTTACACACCCAGCTGGCACACATTTAGTATTCAGAGATGTGATGCTGAATTCTTTATTTGGCTAAAATTCTCACTGCTATTGGCCCCAGTGATACTTTTAGTCTTTCTGGGGCTTTGCCTGGGCAGCCACAAGTGAGCACTTCAAAAATAAAGACGTGGTTATGGACTGTTGCATTAGTGGAAAGATTTCTGATGGCAATGCATTAGGTCACAAATCTCTCCTATCTTACACAATCAGTTGTTGCACAGTCAGAAGGACTGTTGCAAATTAAAAGTCTTTTGTCTGTGATGCTCACTCAGTATTTTTGCTGTCATATTTTATTCATGATTGTTTTTTATAGGAATCTTTACTTTCTTCCTGTTTAGCACAATTATCCCCATCTTGTTTTCATTTATCACTTACTATCTATTTATAGGTAACCATGCTCAAAGATGGCTGTGCTGGCTAAGTCTGGGTCTACACAGATCATGCATGCACTAACTTCTGGTAAGCAGATGCTCTTATCTTGTGATAAATGTGACAAAAAGGTACCTACAGCTCCTTCAAAGGGAGAAAGCTACCTTAAACTCAAAATGCTGCAGCCACCCATACAGGCAGGGGAGCTGACAGAGTTACCTGTTGCTCTGCAGCACAAAAAACACACTTGGCAGCTCTTCAAGCAGCCCCTTTTAATTTTGTACCTGAGATCCTGACAGCCTTTAAAACACTCATGCAAATGGCACCCAATGAAGTACAGCACTGTGCCAATAATTGCTCTCCTTTCAAGGGGATGGGACAGCCTGCTAAAGCACCTTGAACTGCCAAGTGCTGTAAGCAGGATGTTCAAAGCTAAGTGTCCTGAAGGCTCTGGAAAATTTCCACTATGTATCTACCTTCTCCACTTACACCTGAGAAGCCTGTCCCTATGTGAACTGGGCATGGGCAGTGGACTGGGTGCAGGTATCCTGCATTTTAGGCTGCTGTGCTCTGTGGTGCAGCCTTAGGAGAAGGCGCAGTCAGGCTTGAAGACATGACTTCTTCTCATCTCCATCAGGCAGTAAAGCCCATCCCCATTCCACATGTGTCAGCTGAGGTCAGAATGTGGTATTTAAGGTGACACAGGTGGACAACAACCAAACTGAAAACTGAACTCCTTTTCCTGTTGCTTATGCCTGTAAAACAGCCTGCTGCAGAACAGCTCTTCCCTTAAAAAGTAAACAGCCTCAAGCTGACTCCTGCCATGATGGGAAGGTTCTGGGAGGAAGGGCTGCCTCCCCACTGCAGATCAGGTTGATTACTCCAGTAACAATCAAGACTATATTACTTTGAAATAGACTGATACTTTCAGCACTAAGTGTATAATTTCTTCTGCATTTTAATGTAAAAATATGTAATTACTGAATATTTACATAATTAATGCAGCACACAGTGCAGCGTTTTAAATGCCAAGCACCTACAACACAATTCTTGCAAGCTTGGGTTGGAAATTGTTTTTTTTAAGCAGGAAAAGATTAAAACTTACAGATTAAACATCTTAATGAAGTCCCTTAGATACATTTGGTCTCCACCACAACCAGCTATCCTCTTTACCCCTCAATCCAAAACCCCAGGGGAACAAAAGTCACGTACTGTGTACTGTGAGGGAAATCGAGCAAGTGCGTCATGGTGACAAAAGAGTGGCTCAGAGTTTCAATGGGTGTTATCCTCTTATCTGCGTCTATTGTCAACATCTTCTTTAACAGATCTATGAACTCCCGCCGGTCTGCCTTTTCCACCAACATATCGCTTCCTTCCAAATCCGTTGTCATGTTTACCTGGAGGAGAAGTGACAGGAGTGAGCGCCAAAGGGGAAGAACAGATGGTCAGGTCTCCAGCAAACTGTATTTACTCCTCATTGGAGCACATGCCTTGCAAGCCTCCCTGTCTAAAGGAGTAGCTGCTGAAGAGCCACGCCAGATCCGTGGTGGCTACTGATCTGGCTTGTGCATGTCACATCTCCAGACAGACTGTTAAGTGTTCAGCTCGCTTGGATCAGTGGCTAATGAAACACTTAGTCACCCTCCACTGAAGATGAACAGCTTCCATGTGGTAGCAGGCAAGCTCTGATAATCAGAGTATTTATCATATACTGTGCTATCAGATACTTATCAATGTGTCCTATGAGAAAAAAATATATAAGATCCTTAAAAATTGTCAGTACGTTTATGAGAAATATCCCATTCACGTACCAGGTGCCAGAAAAAAAAGATGTGTTACGTTATTTCATGTATTATCCATTCTCCTCTGATTCCAGTCCTCCATTCCTGCATGTTTACATGTTTACTTGCTACGATATCAAGACCCTGCTAGCACAAACTCCAGTTTGGTGCTAGTGTTGGGCCACTGGTTTGTTTGTCAGCACAAACTCCGATCACAGGAGTGGTTATGCTGGGATTAGCTGTCACAACAACATGGAAGTGACACAGCAAATTAGTACTTCCCATTCTTCCCCCATCCAGACACGTTTTACAGCAAGCATTCTTCTGTGCCCACAATGAATATTTCCACTGTCACCCTTTAACAAATGGAAATATTAAAGCACAGAGTACTAAGTGACTTGCCAGGGGTCATACAGAAGAGCACTGGAGAGACAAGAGAAAATGCAGAATTTCAACATTCAGAGATGTGCTGTAGCCACTTTCCAAGGCTGCTTTACTACAGCACACATACCCCTGCATGCAGTCACTGCTACAAAGCAGCAAGTAACAGCTAATTTGGCAGACATAACCCTGGTATTTTTCAGGAGCTGGCCCAAGAATAGGATACAGAGAAAACTTCTATAATTCCCTTTTGTTACTGTTGCTGGAAAGCATGTGAACAGTCTTGCTGGCTACTCACCAAAGCTCTTACCTGCGCCATATCATCCAAACAGTTGAAAATATACTTTCTTGCTTCCTTTGACTTAATCCCTGTCTCTGCCTCATGATCATCTGGCGTCTGCTCAAAACAAGACACAGGCATTGACAACGCTGCCCTGCAACCAGCTGCAGATTATGCGCCACTTCCCACATGTGCTTCATCCTGTCCTCATCAGGGACCATTGTGTCTCTCTTGCCTGACTAGACACCATTTCAAAGATCTCCACCATGGTTATGTGACATCTTTTATGTCACAAGGTGGCTTATCTCTTCTGTTCCACTTCTGAGGGTCCTCCCAACCCAACAATAGCGGGTTTCTTACATCCACCCTGGCGTGAGGAGCAGCATCCCATCCCAGCCAGAAGCCCACTGGCCTCTCTCCTTGTGGACATGATGCAGCCAAATACTCTGGCACAGGACACTCAGGGCTCACTAGAGGTCTAGATTTACTAGAGGTCTTGATTGTAAAATTAAAATGTTTGCCTTCCCCCCCGCCCCCCCACCCTGCAGTGAGTTAGATATTAGAGCAAAGTCTGCCCATTACACACCAATTCAGTGACTACTTAGAAGGAGATTTCCTGGTCAATTCTGGACTTAAATTTCTTACATCGCAATGGCAAACAGGTGTATTATAGACTCCAAATTTTGGGGATGGAAGTTTTACCTTGGGCAGTATCCACTCCTATGTCTGTGCTGCACTGCAAAAACCAGAAACTTAAGCTCTGAGGTGACCTGAATGCCTCTGCACTTCCAACCAACAAGGTAAAAGAAACAAGGGAATGTCTTCCTACCTTCAGCCTCCACAAGGGATATGGTGAGTCTGTATCTCTGTTGAAAAACCTCGTAGTCTTTGTCCCTGCACTTAACAAATACTCTGCTGGTAAGCCCTGTGTCTGTGAAATGTAGCGAATCTGTAAGAGAGGGATGAGAGGTCACTGTTAATCTTGTGAAGATCTCTGGAGGTCTTCCTTGAAGGAATGCAGGAGGCATTTGAACCAGCAGAACAGACAAATTAAAGAAGATGTAGCACGTAGAAAGACTTCACCCCAAAAAACTCTGTGCAAGGTATGAGAAGAAGAGAATTTCTGTATGGAATTCCTTCCATTTATCACCCACATGACTGGAAACTCACCCTTAGAGTGCACTCCCACAAGGCCTAAGGATGAAAAGAGGAAAGTCCCAAAGTTTTTAAAGGTCAAAGAGAAGAACTCACACAGTTATTTCAATGGGATGTCTCAACACTTTGTACCCTCTCTTCTCCAGGAAGTCATTTCCGCAATTTGATATTTGCTCTCTAACTTTTGCCCATTTTCTTCCACCTGAGCACACAGCCTGTCCTATGAGCAGTTTGAAGTTTCAACCAGAGGATTTTGAAGTGACTGCCTTTGAACTAAGGTGAAATACACACTCAAAGCAACTGATGCCCTCATGGTATGCAAAGTACTTGTCTCTACTGACTACATGACGTTATTTGGGTTGCATCCACAAGTATGACGTCATTGGCACCCACACAGCTAAAAGATACTCTATTTGTGTTTCCAGGATCTCAAACTTTTACTCATTTATAAAGGAGAAAGGGTCTGTGATTACACAATTAAAGACCGATGTCACACATGCCTGAGGTGCCACACAAAACCTTAACTTTGCCACCTTCCAACTCCTGAATGGCTTCATTCTGCAAAATTGCTGCAAACTCTGCAAAACTACTATAACAAGTCACCTACTCTACAAAATTCAAGGGAAGAAAGGAAAATGTTTTTTGAGAGAAGAAACAGAGAAGGATAAAAACATTGAATAAATAAGGGCATAAAAAGCAGTCACGGTTTCAATCACTTTCAAGCACTCAGGTGCCGGTTCACTGTGCATGGCTTGCTCAGCTCTGCAGCTCCTTAGGTCCATCAGAGCTCACATACCTGAGAGGCACCAGGATCCTGCCTGCAGCCCACTACCAGTGGGCTACCTACTCAGCCCCTACCTCTTTCCCAGCTCCTCAGGAGCCCTCGTCACACTTTACCAGAGGAAGCTTTGTGCTGGGCAATTAAACTGGCCAGTAAGTTATGGTGATTTCTTTTTCAGCTGCGTGTTTTTATGGCTTTTGGGGTGCAACAGGGAAGAGAATGAAATCTGCTCTTCATGCTTGGTATGTGATTTTCAAACACTTGTAAGTTTCTCAGCTACATCTGATTTCCTTTAGAGTCATGAATAGCCCTGCTCTTGCTGCAAGTTATTTCCCCTGCCAAATTTTACCTTTAGAGCTCTGATTAAAAAATACTAGTTTCAAAAGAAAAGTCAAGAAAACACTTCAGTATGTGACAAAGTTATTTATTATCTTGCCTGGTTTTCTTCTTTTTTAAAAAAAATTATTTCCTAAAAAAAAAAAAAAGACCCTTTTCAGGATCAGCCTGAAGAATACTATGGGAATGCAAAGTATTCTACAGCCCTGACTCTCGCTGCCACTGCAGTATCAGTTTTAGGACTACAAAAAGAGCATAAAAGCCTATAGGGAGAAAAGGAACGACAGCTTATATTAACTGGAAACCTACATCAATGCCAACGTTCTCCCTGTCATTGCTTTTAATACACACTTTCACATAAAAGGGGTTATGAAATGCAGCTGAGTTCGTGTAGTTTCTTCTAACAAATAAGGCTTTATACAGCACTTGTTGTTACAGCAGAGAATGAGTGCCTGCTCTGCTCAGTGAGGAGACATGTACAGAGCTCTCCGGTCAATGGCAGCCTCGACTCTCAATTGAGATTTCACTCAGGTGGCCAGATCTTAAAAGCTAGCGTACCAAGCTGCACACTGGTTACCTGGAATAAATATCCAGGTGCATAATGACAATGTTGACTTGGGAAAGCAAGAAACACAGACTCATCATTAGCAAAAGTGAAAAAGTTGGCACCTGTTCACTCTGACGAGAGAAGGGAAAAAGATGTGTGCACTTACCAGCACGCAGGGCAATATCCACACCCACCTGATCGTACTCCGAAGCTCCTGGGTACAAGGGCCAGCCCAAGAACAGCTCTGCAATGACACATCCCAATGACCACATATCGATTGCTTCACAAAAGGGTAAACCGAGGATGATTTCAGGGGCTCTGTGAGGGAAGAGGTCAGAAAACATCAGCAAGGGGAGCAGGACCACTCAGCTGGTGTAGGGCAGCTGGTGCCCACTGTGACACTCAGAGAGCTGCTGCCAACAAGTATCACTGCTGACAGAACTGAGGGACATACTGGCCACTGGCACAGTGCTTGCTAAACAAACATTAGTTGGTGAATATTTATCCTTAGAGAAGAGTACTGTGGGCATATACAGCAAAGAGACGGCCCTACATTTGGCAGCATTTTGTAGAGGAGAGAACTATCACTGCTTTCATCCAGCAAGTGGGAATATGAAGGCAACCAATCAAGGCCCCCACTCGAGGCTCTCAGGCCCAGCTCACTGTCCTATGAGCTGTGCAGATCCCCTGCAGTGAAGCATCCTCTGTTCATACAGCTCCGTGGGTTCACAAACAGCCAGACATTAAATAATCATTACAGGACTGGTATAAAAGGATTACTGACTTTTTAAACAAATGGCTGTAACAAAAAAACAGAGAAATAATGTAATTAGATCTATTAGACCTAAGCCTTTCCCTGAGGAGAAAGTAGCCAAGAAGCCTTCCTTTCCCAGTCTGTCCCAGGCAGCTGATTAGATTCCTTTTCCCTTTCAGCCCAAAGACCAAAATGCAGCAGCTCTCTGGCTATGCATTTATTGCTGGCTCCAGGAGATGCCATCAAATCACCTCTGCTCTCTCCCCTTCCAGGGGGAATCTGTCCCACTGCCTTGGGGTAGTAGGAATACTTCTCCACTGATGCTGAAAAGGTCTGTAGAATGAGGTTAGATGAACTTGCTCAACTCTAGTGGCCAAGGTGAGATGAGATGAATCCTGACCTATGTGCCCCAAACACTCTGTGTTTCAAAAACTCCTGTGTGAAAGAACCAAAAATATTTTCCAAATACTGAAAATCTTATACACACAAACACCTTCTTTACTTACCCCACATCTGCCTAGATGTCCACATGCAGTTATGTGACACAGTTCCTATTTATACAAGGATCTCCTAAAGCTTCTCTCCTGTTCTTGCGACACTTCTAAAAGCTCCAGGTTCTGGTTTCATGGGATGTACAGCAGGAAGAATAACTTATTCTCCCATACTCCTCTAACTAAAAAGGCAAAAAACTGCAGAAGATAGATAAAAGAAACACACACTGCTTTAAAACTTCCATAATTTTAAATATAGCCTTGGGATTTCTCAGGCCCTCATAGATATTTTGGGAATGCCTGGGGTTAGCTATTGAGCAAATCAAGCGCCACCATCCAAAGCTCGGAATAGGCCCATGGTTCCCAGTTCCCCATCTGTCATCAGGATAAAATCTGACACTAGTGAGATCATACTAAGGATTACCAATTGCAGTGGAAAATATCATGTTGTAATCATGCCATCACAAAGTCATGTCAAGACAGTCTTTAGCCAAGAAACCAGGCAAAATGGTATTTTTTTTCCAAAGAAGCAAAGACCTGTAGCAAGAACACATGCCCTGTCTTCACTCCACAAACTCCTTCAGTTTTGGGGATACTTGTAATGATAAAATTTCCATACTACCCCTTCTTAAACCAGCAATGCAGAACATAAAAATTACAGGAAATTCTGGGATTTTAAAGTTGAAAATCTTTGTGCCATTCCCACAAAAAACAAGTCAGAAACCTAAAAAGTGGCTACCTTTACCCCTTCTAGCTTCATCTGTGCTTGTCATTGTCATATGCTACTGCTTTTTAGCCCACTGTGACAAACTTTGTATTCTTCATGAACAAGGGGTTAATTTTCCTCTTTTCCTCGCTATTCCGTCAGTCATCCTGTCATCCCTGTCATCCCTACACACTACTCCACACCTAGACAAAATGCAGAGAGAAAAAGACATCTATGGTGACCTGTATCTCATTACTATGTAAATACTGCATTTAAAGCCATCTGCCTCTCCCTGCCTGCCTTCCACATTGTGAACGAAATTTCTCTGGTCACTAATGGGAGCTCAGCCACGAATCGCCTCAACTTCAAATCCCTTCCACTAACTCAAGTGGAGGGGTGGACTACAGGGATATTCCCAACATGATTTTGTGTGTAAAACTCCCTGTTCATAAAAATCACTTGCATTCCTGTCATATGCAGCATATACCTACTTTCCTCTTTCCTCACACTTATGCTGCCAACACATTCAAGCCCCTGCAAGAAGGGATGACCTAGAATTTGAGGCTCCAAAATATCTTTTTTTTTTTTTTTCTCCTGAGTCTTTGGCTGTCCAGTGGGTTTTGCTGAAAGCTCCACTTTCTGGAGTGCAGTAATTAGGAGATAATTTCTTTTTTACATGCAGAAGTTTTCCATCTCTGCAATTGGGAAGAAAAGCACTAATCAATGTCCATATTATTTTAACATATAAAATGCAACTAAACAGAACACTCCTCATTCTATGAATTCTAACATTGAGAATGAGAATGCCTTTGAGAAGGGGCCAGATCTTGGGGCTTTATATACACCACAGCCACCACTTGCTGTGGTTTTCTCCCAGTCTTCACATCATAATTGCGATTTTTCCACAGAGAGGAAGTGGCCCTAAGAGAAAAAGATCCCAGCTTAATTAAGCAGTCATTAAAACACCTCAAGAACAACAGGTAGTGGACACAACACAGGCTTCCAGATTTTCAGCCGGCAGATACCTCCTGGGTGAAAGAAGGAGCTGGAATCACCAGGAGCAATGCTCTGCATGCTTGAGATGACCAATGCCAAGCATTTTGGGGCAGGATGCTAGAGCTCTGTAATGAAATAATCTGTCCACAGATAAAATACCTTTGAACCTCTACTGTGGTGGATATTGTTCTTTATGCTCAGTTATGGATGCATACATCCTTCTGCACATAGTATCTAACATGCGCAATTCCTCTCTTTCTCAACATAAGCATGTCAGTTTTTTAAGACAAGGTAAGATCTTGACTTCCATCACATGTTGTGGCACAGAGTTCCACAGGCATTCTGCTTTCAATAGCATCTTAGTTCAGATGTTTAAAACTTGATTTTCCTCCATCAGGTTTAAATTTGTCACCTCTCGCTTCATGTTCACACAGATTGCTCTAGAGGTGAGGATGGAAGTGATTGAATCACTTGTCCTTTAACACACACTATTTTTATATCTCTGCCCTGTACTCCCATGTCTGCAGCAGCTTCTGGCTTCTCAGCGTACCATCCCATGAATGTTTCAATCCACTGCCACTGCCTGACCCTATAGCTCCTCTTCCTGATATGACTGCTTGGAGACAGGCTGAACAGACCTAGAAAGAGTTAAACACAGGGATATTCCCCAGACTTATTTTACACTATTTGCAGAATGCTTTCATGTTCCAGTCTTCCCTAAGCTTAATATTTTGTTTGCTTTTGGAGTGACACGAGGCATTTCAGCAGATGTTTTATCTGGGAGATCCTCTGAGACACACAGTCCTTTCTCCAGAGAAATTGCAGTTAATTTAGGACATAGAATTATGCAGAAATAGTTCATTTTTTCTCTTAAAAGGTTTACCGCCTTTCCATACTGCACTGATCTGGCATAATGTTTTCTGTAATCTAGATCAAGTCCTTTAAATGCTCCTCACTCTTTTCTGCAGCCTAACCTATGCAAGTCTGTGATGTCTGCATGCTTGACTACTTCACTACTGGTCCAGCACTTTTTACAGATAATTGATACATAAATAACTCTGGTCCTAAAATATGCATGCAGTCTACTCCACAAATGACCCTTGTTTTCCTAAAAGCACTCAGATTTAGCTCAGCAATAAAAATGGTGTGATTCTCTTTCCCGCAGGGAAAGAAAACTGTTTCCGTGACTTAAACAGTTCTTGTGTGGAATTTCTCCATTCTGCAGTTGTTAACACTGTGTAACAAGGGAAAATGCCCTATGAAAGTGTGTACATCCGAGTATTGCAATCATAAATCAGAAGGATAATTCAAATAGCAGCAGATCCTCCTGAACAACACTGAGATCTTCATCAGATCTCTCCATGACTGCACAGAGAAGTATCTTCTGTACCAACAATACAGGTTTTTTAACACAGACTCACCAAACCTTTTGATTGTGATGAGGATCTTGTCTGACAGCACACAATGGAGCCAGCTGCCAGATACCTCAATACATGTAAGAACACGCCCATTTCCTGCTCTCCACCCATTTCTTGGCTGTGCATCTGCAACACTTGGCACAGTAACTCCTGCCTCCAGTACAAGCCACACACAAAGAAAACAGAAAACTGCCCTCCTGTCCCTCCTCTCCCATGAGCTGCCCTCGATGTCTTCCAACAAAAGGCACTCCCCTCTTGCATGCACAGGCACAACCTGTTCTACAGCTCACACAAATCTCACCAGCACAGACCAAAGGTTTAGAAACCTTTTGCCACCAGCCTGGGAAAGACTGAAGAGCCCTGCCAAATGCCTCTCTCTCCAGGACAAAAGCAGCCATCCCTACTTCCCACATCTCCTACCCCTTTCTGACCAACTTACTTGCCTGGACAGCAAAGGCTGACCTGTTCCTTAGCTCAGCAGTGAGTCCAGTTAGTCTCCCATCCTTTGGAGCTCAGCCTGAATGTGCCTGTGTATGCCAGAGAGCTGCTGGTGCCAGTGCTCCAGGGCACCAGGGTCCCTGTGCTGGCAGCACCTGCAGGTCCCAAAGGCAGAAAAGCCATCTCATCATTTGCTTGCACCTCACACACAACCCCAACCTGCTTTCAGGCCTGCTACTGGCAGAGTATTTACTTTAGCAACCCTGCTTTGTGGCAGGGTAATTTCATTGTCTGGTGTTTCTGTCAGGAAAATTAATTACCAGTCTAGCTCACTGGCTTTTTCACCCACACATCACAGGACATTAAAAACAAATGCCAAAAAAAAAATCATTTCCACAGACTCAGATTCAGAGAGCTGGGATATTTCTGAATTTTAAAACTTCCCTGCAAACTGCCCTCCTCAGGGATAATTTACCACCTCTGATAGAGTCCCATGGCCAAGTGGGATAGTCTCAGCAGAGTCCTTCATGGACAAGTGTACACATCAGACAGAAATATAACTCAAAACTTGATACTTGCTGGCACCTTGAGCAGAGTGTGTTCCTGCTTCCAGAAGAAGGTTGGGGGCAGCTGCAGGCAGTGCAGACAGACCTACTGAAGTGAAGATGTCTCTGAGCTGGTACACACAGCTCTTGTCTTGCCCTATGTGCTCGTCTCACCTGCCAAAGCCTGAATTCTGGGAAGCAGCAGCTTTCACATCTCCATTCAGGGAAGCCCTGGGCAGAGGCAGAGAGGCAGGAGCTGAGCTCCTCTGCCCAAGCAGGGACGTACTGACTAGCTGCACACCCAGGGCTTCACCCACTCAGGGCTCATGCTCTCCCATGCACCAAGATACCTCTTGTGAGGACAAGGAACTGCATTTTTTGTGTGTCTTACAAAGGGGTTTTTCTTCAAGTGATGGAGCTCTGTCCTCCTCTCAGATGAACCCTTTCTTTGGCATCTTTATGGACTCTTTCTCATACCTGCTCACTTGACCCTTTTGTATTTTGTAGAGGTGTCCATATTTATTGCCATGTACTGTAGAATGCAGAGTACCTTTAACTCCTAGGTAATGGAGGTGGAATGTACAGAGAATATTTTTTTTTGTTCCTCTGTACTTCTCAGACTCCAAATCATTTCTTAAGTGAAGGGATGTAAAAGGAGACAGGCTCATATTCTGGAAGTACAAGGTTACAGTTGTGTTGTGGTTTGAAAGCAAAACGAATGAGAGGCTCCAAGTCAGAGATATAATTTAATAGGAAGAAAGGTAAAAAGGTAAAAATAAAATAAAATAAATGCAATAACACAAAGGATCACTGACAGAGTCAGAATACAACCTGAGCAGAATGGTGGAAGCAGTCCAGGTGAAGTGCTCTTCCTGAAGCAGTGATCCTGTAGAAAGGTCTGGGAGCTCTGGTCCTCTGGGAATCCAGTAGGTAAGTGCTCTTGCACTGTCCCACATACCAGCTTATATCCAGGTGAGAATGCTTGGCTCCTCCCCCTGGGCAGAGTATCTCACAATAGCATGAGAAGTGTGAAGTGGGTCCTTGATGGCCCATTAAACAGAGATAGCCCCTGGAGGGAGTTACCTGTGACTCATGGGCCCAGGCGTTAATGGGCCATTAGCAGCAGACACCCCAAAGGTCATTAGCAGAAGAGGCAGGGGGCTTGGGAAAACACTAGCCCACCGGGTTTCAACAGTTCATGAAAATGGTGATAGAATAAATACTTTGTGTACATCCTACACTGCAACCCAGGACAAGTTGCTATTTCCCTCATCCCTCCACCTCTCCACTCACACAGACGCCTGGAAGGGACACAGACATCAAATATGGATGATCCCCAGACTAAGGCCACCCTCTGCTTCAGAGCTGGGCATCTGCAGACTTTTGTGTCTGTGATAAAAACAGCCACCAGGGCCAGAGCTTAACACAGCTACAAGCACCAACAGCTCCTGCTTGCTCACTGCCCAACCCATGCAGTAGAAAGGAGAGCAGCTCAAGGCCCCCCTTGTGTCTCTCAGCAGGGAAAGGCTGGGCTCACCCTCATTGCTGGACTTCTGCATTTCTCCTGCATCTCTGAGCAAGGGACAGCCCTTGGGTAAAGACTCATCCCAGAATATGCAGGCAGACTATGCTTTTCAGATTCCAGCATAAAGTTCCAACCATGGAGAGGTCAGTCAGCACTCGGTTATTTCTGAGGGAGGTAAAGGACCACAGAGGAATGCCACCCAACTGGCCACAGTATACTGTTTGCCCATAAAGATGTACTAGTTTGAGCGATAAAGAAGGACAGAGCCACTACAGGGCCTTCTGGCAGGCTCTGTAATTCACAGGTCAAGACAAATACACCTGGTTTCTGCAAAGGACTGTGGATCTAACCAGAGCCATTTCCAGGGCTGCCAGGCCATGTGTAGAACCACCACTAGAAGGGAGCTCCAACATTGCACTGCTCACATTGCTCTTGCCCATTCCTCAAGATTAGTCTGCAACACTTCAAAGAATATCTGAATTAGCTCAAAAGACTGGAAGCTGGATCCACTCAGCCCTCGGTGATGGTTTATGTTACAGGGCATAAATATAAACTGGAGACCGGTAACCAGTGAAGTACCGCAGGGGGTTATCCCAGACTGATCTCATTTAACATCTTCATCCCTGACCTGAGGAGAAGACCGAGTGCATTCTCATCCAGTTTATGGGTGATGCCACACTGGAGAGACCTGGCCATGCATTTGAGGGCAGGGGTGCTACCTGGACAGGTGGGAGACAAGGGCTGATAGGGACCTTCTGAAATACAGCCAGGAGAAATGCCAGGTCTAGCCCCTGGGACAGACGAGTGCTGGTGACAACTGGGGAACTGCTCAGCTGGAATGGCTATGAGAACCTTGACTCGAAAGGCAGTGGTCTAGAAAGGAAGACCCTGGCAGCAGCAGGACCAACAGCCTCTCTGGAACAGGGCCAGCAGACCAAGGAATCTGGTGACCCACCTACAGCCACATCTGGAACCACGTTTGGTCTGGGGATCCCAGTGGGCGGGTGGGATAACCTTGGTGTCCATGACAGCAGCCTGCCCCTCCTCCTCTGCCACATGGAGAAAATGGTGCCAGCTCTTCCCTCAGGTGGGCAGCAGAAGGCAGAGATGACACACAAACTGAAACAGGAGAGGATCCCTCTGGGAATGGAGAAAACACCTCCACTGCGCAGATAAATGAACCACCAGCACAGGCTGCTCTGAGGGACTCTGCAGTTGCTATCCTTAGAGGTTTTTAAGACCCAGCAAGATGAAGTCCTGATCTTGATCTCATGGCAGACTCTACCTTGACCATCAGGTTGGACTAAATGACCTCCCAGGGCCCCCTGTCACCTTTACTTCTCTAAGTCTATAAGGTCCAGTAACCATACATTTCCAAAGAGGAAGGTCACCAAGCTCCTCCTACACAGAGGTGAAATCCTACACAGCTGGGAGTACTTTTCATGGTACAGGTGCAGGTCCCAGGGTGTTTAATCAAGTGTACATACACACAGTTCTGTCTTTTAAAAACAGAGATAAAGTTACACAACAATTACTTCTGAACTTGACTGGAGTAATTATCAACCAAGCCTTGCGAGCTTCTCCTTGCTAGCTAAGGGTATTTAATAGCAAATAACTTATAGAAGCAGACTAGACTACCTGCCCCTGGCCACTTCTCATGTTCCACCAGGGTTCTGACTGGGAAGGGTGAAAATACTCCAGAGGATGGTGTCAGAGGCAGACAGGGCTAGCCTGAACCTCAGGGAAGTCACCCACTCCCTCCCTGCCCCAATCCTGGGCCATCCAAGCTATCCCTGTGTCACTCCTGGCAAGCATTCAGCTAGCCTGTCTTAGAGACCTCCCATGGTGGAACACCCATAAATTCTGCTATGCCCCAAAGGACCTCACCCCTTGTAATTTTAAGGAATAATACAGCTGTGCACAGTTGACTTTATGTCATGCTTAATTACAATTAGTTGTCAATCTGGCATTGATATAATACATATTGAAAAACATAATTTAATACATCTCGCTTGACTTTGCTTATACCTGGCTTTCTGCCAGGCTGCACCTCCTGCCTCTCCTCACTCTGCCTTGGCCTCAACACATACTCAGTACTTATAACTTTGTCTCTTTTTCTCTCTTGCTCACTATGTCTGTCTCCTTTTTCTGCTTCATCTTTTCTGCGCTCTTCCCACACTTACTGTGGACATTCCACATAGGAAACCCCTATCCCTGTGAAGGGGGGGCACACCCTGCACCTGGAAACACAACCCTATAGGTTTGCATCCATCTTGAAAAATGGGGAGTCACAAAGACACAGGATCCCCCTGCTTACTGCCACCATCCACATGAGGCTCTTGGAAAAACCAATTTCCATAGGTTAATCCTAGAAGACTTTCAAGTAAACCACACTTACATATCAAGCACTTGTCATCCCTATGCACCTTTCTTGGGATTAAGAAAGCTGGATTCAGACATGAACAAAGCCTGGGTTTAAATGGAGAGGGAGAGGTCCCTGCTGGGAGGCTCAGCACCTCTCTGTTCTCCTATATACATTGTACATACACACTTCATTTATGTTACAGCCTCAAAGAAAACCTCCTGCTCTCTTCAGCAAGAGCATGTGAGCAAATAAATGACTGAAGCCCAGAGCTGGAGAAGACAGCGCAGCTGTTTGTGGAAACAAGACAAAAGATTTTAAAACACTTGCTTTTTTCCCCCCTCTCCCATGTCAGGCTGTTTACAGAAACCAAGGGATGAAATTTTGCAGACAAAACCACTGAGAGCAGCCTGTCAGTTTCGAAGGGAAGGAAAAGAGGGAGAGGGAGAGGGAGAGGGAGAGGGACAGGGACAGGGACAGGGAGAGGGAGGGGAGAGTAGGCTTCTTTCAGGATTATGGATCATTGCTAAATTGCTCTATCAATTATTAAACCCATCACTCAAAGCGCAGTAACCAAAATACAGAAGATAAAGCCATTCTCATCCACTCTCTACCAGCTGCTCTCCTCCTAAAGCCAGAGTGGAATGAAAATTCCCATAGTTTATATTTTATGAAGATCATTTTCCTGTGCCTTGAAAATAAAAGATTTTCCAGAAAAGGTACAGTGGAACCAAGCCCATGGCAAGAAGATATTAAAGAAGGAATTGTCCTTTTGACTAACAGACCTAAGGAATAAAACAAAATCTCTCCAATCAATATGATTTCTTAACACTGACAGGTTAAAACATTTGTCTGTGAATAAACGAAGAAGCAGGCCTCAGCCATCAATACCTGTTAGTTGCTGTTTGCTCTTTGTCACTGCTGCTGAACAGATCTGAGATCAACCACAGGGTGGGCACGGTCCCAGGAAATGACAAAGGGGCACGAGGCACGTGGTCTGGCAAGTGGCTCTGTGGAGAAGGAAACTGCAACCATGCATCCAAGGTGGGATAGGAAGCCCTGAGTGAGCAGTGCTGAGAAGGAACCACACAGGGGGGATAACCAGCTGGACACGCTTCCATGTGGCTTCCAAGGTCTGGATGGACCTAGTGATTCTGTGAGCTTTTGGCAGCACAACATGCACTTGCTGGAACCATTTACCATATGCATCATCTGAAGCAAATATATGCCCGAGTCCTTGCAAGGGCCTGGCTGCAGCTCAGGCTAAACATGCACTGGTGTTTTGCTGTAGCTGAATCCCCTAGCAGGTACTTGTTGTGATTGGGCTGGAAATCATAAAAGGCAAAAAAATGCTCGTAAGCCCAATAATGGAAAAGAGAGCCAGGCCCTGGGTTTGACCAAGAGCCTGCTAAGCTTGTCCCAGCCAAGCATCTTTGTACATCCCTGGAGGAAGCCCTACTGGACTGACCACAATCACACTCAGCTCTTTGCACTCAGAAATGCAGGACTCCATAAACTTGAGAGGAGGTGCACAACAGAGAGCACCAAGACCATAGCCCCAGGGGTCGACATCTCCACGCTGAGCCAGAAGCACAAAAACACACAGAGGGGGTGACGCAACAACAGCCACATTCAGCTCAGCGTGACTTCTGGTTGTTCTCCCAAACAAAGAGCCATGCATGGGGGAGGGTCAGGGCTTTTCCAGGTTATGGAAGAAATCAGGGAATAGAAAAATCATAATTTGAAAACAAAAGCCCTATCCATGCCAGGCAGTGAATGGATGAGCTGCAACGTATTGGGTGCAGAAATCCCCTGAAGGAAGCATCTGATCAAGAGAGGAAAAATGCCAATTATGTGCTCCCATTCATGCCACTGCAATGAAAGCATAATTCTGACTCTGCTTTCTGACCCACAGTATGCAATTTATGCAAATCCAAGCTGATCTTGTTTCCCTCAGAGCCAAATGTCCACCAATGCCAGAGCTGGCTCTAACTTCGTTTTTCTTTTCAAATCTATTGTTTTCATTGCTGAATATTTAAGACCTTTTGTTGTTGCTGTTGTGTTTCTCTGGAAATGAAATAATAATTTAAAAAATCCCACAGCACACAGAAACAAACAAAAGTTGACTTCTCCCCTCTCCAGCCATTCTGCCATGCTCAGTTCCATCCCAAGCCCTTATCGTTCCAGCCCAGAGCCTTGCCACGTATTGGCCAAGTGAAGCTTCTCATGTCTGATCTCAACATTCCTGACAGTTTTGTTCACAGCAAATACTGAAAGTTGCACCAAGCTGCACGGTGGTTTTATAAGATTAGCCCGAATACTGAGCCAACTGTCAATATAAGGCTCCAAAAGATTTCTATCCCTGGCAAACACGGATACGAACCAGACTCAGGCCACAATCCTAAGACTGGCTTCACAGAACAAGTGGCAGATCTGAGGCTAAAAATACCAATTTACTGCAACCTTCCTTTATTTTTTTCCTTTTTTTTTTTTAATTATGTCTATTGCCTGCCTCCTTTTTTTATAATTAGAAGAAGACAAAAACAAAAATAAAGTACTTATCCTGCCTGCTCCTTGGAGAAAGGATCATTGCCCTTTACTTATCTCTGAAAAGCCACACAGATTTAATATTATTATCAGCTGCAACTATTTGTATTTCTATAGCACACAGAAGCCTCAGCAGAGCCCAAGCCTCACAATGCTAGATGTTAAAACGTGCTAAAGGGACTGTGTCTGCTCCAGAGAATTGATATCTAAGGCGATGTGTGGAGACAGAGGAACAGATTGGTGGAGCAGTTCACACAAGATCATACAGTGAGAGCACAGCAAAGCCAAGAAAAGAAGCGGGGTCCTTGTGAACAGTGTGCCTTATCCATCAGACCACAACTTCTACTTATTATAGCAGGGAACAACAATAATAATACATGGATGTCAAGGCTCTTTCAAAAGAGATGGGTATCACTGAGGTAAGGCAAATTTAAAGTCAAAATTACCTGTAGATGTCACCCAGCAAAACAGAAGCCATGCCAGGAAAAGCGCATGAAATCAAAGGCCCGTTTTTAAGCCCCGCTTGGTGAGTCACAGCACCCTGCCTATGCTCTGAGGACCTGTTTGGTCCACAGAGAGTTTAAGGAAAAGCCTGGGAATGCCTGCCCATCTGCACATGGAGATCTGCATAGCAGGGGACAGCAGAGACACCTCAGAGCTGCCCCATTTGGCTATTCCTGCTGCAGGGAGTTAAAAATTTCCACTTTCAACTCAAGCCCTACTCGAGTCAGCACAGCCGGCAGAGCAGGTGACAACAGTTCCGCATACAAGCAGGGGGGCGCAGCAAGGATTGCAGAAGCACAAATCCACTCTGAATTTAATTTATTTTTATTATATTTTTATTAGGGCTAACAACTGGAAGTGTTAAGTAGAGCCCTACTGTTGCAATTTTTTCCATGGATGGCAGGGACAAGGAACTCTGCACACCTGAGATCCTCTAGAAACACATGGCTTTATTATTACAAGGGTCGTGGGTAAAGCGGGCCTGCTTCCAGCCACCAGCCTCGGCTGAAGCAAAGCCCTAAAGAGAGAATGGGGAGAGAGATATAGAAGAGAGCTAAGGGGTAAAAACGGGGCAGGAGCAGGGGAAAAACGTGGGGAGAAAGCAGGAGCAAGGGAGGTGAGAGAGAGGAGAGGAGATGGGCCAAGAGAGATGAGGGAAGAAGGGTGAGAGGGCCAGAGGAGAGAGGTAAGGGCAAAAAGTAGGAGAGCCAGGACAAGAGAGGGGAGAAGAGAGGAGAAGAGTGGAGAAGAGAGCGATCTTCTTGTTACAATACATTATATCTTTTTTTCTGTTGAATATTCTAATTTACATTGACCAACCGGCGTGGGATACAAAACTTACAAACTTTGTATGCAGCCTATAAGAACTACTACATTACCATGTCATTTTACTTTCTAAGCTCTATAGACTTCTTTCTTATGCCCTTGTTCCCGGATGTCTTTGCCAAGGTAGAAAGGCAACATTCTTGTCTTTTTGTCAGCTAATCACCGTCTTCCTGCCTGCCATGCACACATCTTGAAACTGGCTTTCATTCCTATTTCACTCAGGTTTTACATCTACAGTGTTTCTTGCCATGCAGTCATATTCGTAAGTCCTTCCTGTCCCGTCTTTCCCAACACCCTACTGTACTACATGATGCAAAAAAATGTAGGAAAACAGTCCCTGCACTAAAAAACTTGCAGCCTAATTTGAGATCCTTCATGACCCTGGAAATAAAAGCTCTGGGACTTGCTGCTCAGCATCTTCTAAGACAGGATCTGCAAGCAAGCCTGAACAAAATGGAATCCCTGACCCACTGGGGTGACCGCTATGAATCTAGATCCTTCAGCTACCACATTTTAGGGCCAAAACCTGCAACTGCTCCCTTGTCCAGAGATGGAAGAGGGCCCTTGTAGCTGTAGCAGAGGAACCACTCTGACTTTAACTGTTAATGTCACACATCTTAGAGGAGCCAAACAGAAAACCAGGATACCAGCAAGAACGCAAGTGTGGTGTGCAAATAGTCCTAAAAGAACCATGGTGCTTGCAGGAAAAAAGGCACCACTTCAGAAGAAAGACTTTTAAAACAAAGTCTTTGGCAAAGTTAAGTTCATTCTTTATTTAAAACCATCACATAGAAAATTCAATTGTTCTCTAACGCATCTCTGTACCAAATCAGGAACCTAAATTCAATCATTGAAGTGTGAAGCTGATGAATTTAAATTCATAGTAAGTGCAAATTTCAACACAATTTTAAGTAAGGAGTCGCTCCCAACACCTTCATAACATGTCAACACATAGTCATATATTTGTTTCTGGGACTCTTCAAATGTCTCCTTTTACCGTTTCATTTTTTTCCTTGCCAAAACAAATTCTTAAAGCTATCCCAATGTTCTGAAGAAACATAAACATTTTCCGCATATTAAAATCTAAGGTGGCTATGACAGAAATTTTGGAGACTCAAATCTTGCAGGAAAAAGAAATCATACAGAAGAAACTTTTCACTATACATAAGGGGAATCTGAACTGATTCCCATCTGATTAACTTCTAATTTGTCCTGAGATCACACTGCAGTACGAAGTAATTTTTTAATTTCACTGTTTTGTAAGTAGCCAGTACTGTCCTTGTAAAGGGAGAAGAATTCCCCATAGATCAGGAATGCTTTTGGCTGAGAGGAAGTTTAGTAATTACTCCAAAGAAATAAATACTAAAAAAATTACTCCAAATAAATAAATAAATCAAAAGTACTTCCCAGGACATGAAGGCAAAGATCTACCCTTTCTTGAAAGAAGGGGCTGTCTTATGTATACACTCCTATCTTCAATTATTGTGACTGCCTGTAACATTTAGCTCTCTGTTAAGTCAACTGCGGGGTTCAAGAACATTTCCTGGCATTCTTTGCTTTTTTTTTTAAATGTTGCAATTTTATCTGGTGTGTATCATATGCTTCCCCCAAAAAGCCTGAATTGAACCCTATCCCTCCTGACAGAGGAGTTCAGGCTTGGCAAACTTGACTGCAGCCCTCAGAAACCTTATCACTTGAGAGCTGTGTAAGCAACTAGTGAAAGCTGAGCAGGTTTGGCTTTGATAGGTAAAACCACAGCATGCTCAAGAAGCAGGGGATGCAAATGGACCAATGCCTCCCTTTAAAGACACTTTCATCCAGTTCTAAGCCCTTGAACATATTTTCCCAATGTCTTGGAGCTTCTCTGTCCCTCCATCAAAAAACCTTGGTGTACGTTTTGTTACCTTTACTGCACCCTTCCCCAGTCCTATGCCTGCAGCTCCCCCAACACCCATTTTAGCTGTGGAAAGCTGTAATTTAAATAAAGCTGTGACAAAGCTGGTGCCCACAGCACATCAGGCAGGGGCCTCCAGCTGGATGGGGGCAGGCCAGAAGGGCCCTGCGTGAGGGGCAGCTCACTGTCCACATGTGATTTACTACCAGCACACAGCAATATTTAGGGTGCAATAATAAGGTGCTACACAAGTGCTTTACCAACAAACAAGACGGGGAAGGGAATAACTGTATTTCCCCTGTTGTTCTAAGGGGAGGTTCACCTAAAGGTTAGCAAGAAAATAATGTAGGCCCATCAATCACCAGGACAGCTACACTAGAAAGGTTATGCCGTGATCCTGCCTCATTTTTCACATCTATAATTACCCTGCTGCTTCTCCTCACATCCTACCCATGGCCAGGCAGCAAATGCCAACCACTGCTGCTTTATTAATTATGTATTTTGCTCATGCCCATTGTCGCCGCCCCATGAGACACTACAGCAGTGACGGGATTAAGTGGTACAACTTCTGTGATCTCCGCAGGGCAGCGTGGCCAGCTAAAGGCAACCTCAGGGCTTTCCTGTTTTTCCTTCACCCGAGAGGGGAAGCGACCAGCTCCATACCCCATTGAGGTAGGAGGGATGCAGCTCTTTACATCTGCCCTGCAAGAGGGAGAAGCAATGTGGGGGCATATGAGGGAAGACTGCTTCCATTCATGAAGGGCTCAGATTTCTCTTCGATCTTCATCCAACTGAAACAAAATGCCAATATTGCTGAACATACTTAGCACCTCCTAAGGCGCAATCCTACTCCAAACAGTGCTTGGCTAAAAACAGCAACACCAGGCTCCTTGTTTACTGTGTCTTCCTGATGCCTGATCTGAATGTCTCAGTTTAAAGGGAAAAAGAGGGGGGAAAAAAAGTAATTTTTTTTAATCTACCAGTCCAGCAAACCCAACCACGGCTTCAAGAGCCACTCTGGACTCATTTCTTGCATGTTTATGAACACAGACGTAAGCAGCCAATTTAAGAGTTATGCAGAGATGGGCAGGGGAAGTGCAAGACAATGATTTAAAGACAACAAATTTGCAAGGAACTTGATATGTTTCTACTCAAAGTACAGCATCACGTTTCTGATTCAGGGGAGCCTGAGGGTTATTTCTTTTTGCTTTGAGGAAGCCTAAAATAGCTTCCTTTGAGAACATGCATTCTGTAATCACCACTTCAGACTTCTGCAGTATTTCTGGATCCAGGCTTTTCAGTTGTAGAATAATAGTAAATATGTATAAAATACAGAAAACTTCTACTTGATTGAGAACTATTTTCTGTTCTTGATTTTTTTCTGTCCCACCAGAAACTACAATTAATTTATGTTCTAACAATTCTAAAATCATTATTTTCTAATTGCAACCACTTCTGCAATAGAACTCAGGGCTGATGCAAAGTGCAATAGAAAAAAAATTGCTGACAAAAGAAAAAAGACTGCATGACAAAAGCCAGCACAATGACAGACTTGCATGTATGTCCTGTTTTGTACCCCAGAGAAGTTCATATCCATTGAATGGTAATGAAAAAGAAAACACCCTGGAAACGCCAGTAGGAGTGGACAGACTCAAGACGAAATTAACTACAGAATTTCTCTAGAGAAAGAAACCTAGAGCAAAAGCTTCTGCAGGTCTTTAATGCTGTTGAGCTTGGAGATGCTCACATTAGGATCTTTTCAGCAAAGTTCTAGGCACAAGTAGGATCCAGAAAAACCAAGGAGGTGTAGTCCTCCTTCATACTGCCAAGAAAAACCAAAAGCATGGTATCTGCTGCCCTTCAAGGCTAACTCACTGTGTGAAATGGGCTCCACAACATATCCCTGAGATTGGAGGTGATCCAGGCACCTTTGCCAGACTTGGCTGATGGCTGAAAGCAAGGGAAAACCCATCAGAAGCACTGGCTTTTTGCACTGAGGCCCATCCCACACAGAGACAAGGCACGCGTTGCTCCTGACCAGAAGTCAGAAATAGCATCAGCAGAAAACATGGATCGCAGAGCTCATTTTAATGCAAGAAAGTGAAAGCCACCTACATCCTCCATCCATGCCATTTGTGCTGACTTCTCCAGTCAGGCTTTGTTTATAGTGACATTCTTTCTTCCAGTAGAGAAGGACAGTGTCAATGCAGTGCTCATCACCCCCTGAATCCATACGGCAACACTGACTTGTCACAGGAGTGTCAGTTGTCATGACTGTCATGACACTGTGCCCACATGTATTTTGTTGGACTAAGAGGGAAGAGGACCGTCAAGAGTGACCAGGAGATTACCTAATCTTCTGGTTTTGACACTGCCTTTGAGATCCTCAGGGACATCAAGAGGAGAGCAGGAAATGCCCTCACTGTAGAGAAAATTTAGGAGAAAATGTTACTATCTCATGTATAATAAATTAAAAAAATCTAAAATTTCATGATGGGAATTTTCTTGCCCTCCTGATTTAGCCCATTTACAGTTCTTTCAGGTTGATGTTTTAGCCATAAACTGGGACATATATACCTGGGGACACTTCTTGGTTGTTTTTTGAACTCCATTGTTTACTTACTTGTTACAGAAACAAAGAACAATCAACAATATGGTACAGAGTCCCATGTTTTAGAGTGGAGCTACAGCCACAGAACCTTCAGAATTGAGATGGGTCCTCTGAGGATCTGTCTCATTCACTTTTAGAAAAATCTGTGCTTTCCCACTTTTCCTTGAAGCAGCATGCTAGACGAGGGAAGGATTAATTAGCTGATATTTCTAAAGCTCTTTGAAGATGAAAAGTGTTATTTTTATTTTCAAGTCTCACCAAGTTAAAAAAAAAAAAAAAAAAAAAGGCCAGAGAAAGACTTCTGCTGTTTCCTACAGACAGAGGTCTCAGGACTGAGCTCCTGTACAGAGACACTCCTCCAACACAATATATTAACTGGCAAGCCATCACCATAGCTGTTCCTCTGGGCCATGCATTAAGAGGGGCTCTGCCCAGCTGCCTATTTTCACAGAACATGTAGAACTCAATACCACTGAAACCTCTCCCCCTTGCATCAAATTTGCTGAATTTGTTCACCAGATTCAAAACTTAAGGGGAACAAAGCAGCTGTGTGATCACACATACCTCATTTTTGTAGAATAGCAGACTAAAAGCAGACGAGGAAAGCCCTTGAATATAGACGCAGAGTGTCCAGCTACCCAGAACCCTGGTGGGTTATTTTTTCCTGAAGTGTAAATTACAGAAGCGATTTATCTCTCTTAAACACTTGTACCTCCCCTGTTGGAATTTCTGTATGTCTCTATTTTTATTTTTTTTTCTCCTCTTTGGCATCATGAGGATGCACTCAAGCAGCAGAGGCTTGCTGTGGGGAGGACTAGGATCCCCTGGCAGCTGGAGAGCAACAAGAAGCTTACATGTAGGGTGCCCTGCCCTAGGAAGACGAAAATAGCAAGAAGACAGACAGGATTGCAATGTATTAGTGAAGCTGTGCTTAACACCCAAGACAAGGATGACAATGAGCTGTTACAGGTCAGGTCTGAAATGAGAAACTAAGAAGGGAAAGACTCCTGTGTGTAGCCCATTTACAGCTCCTTCAACTCTGTGATAAATGTGGCATTGGGGTAAAAATTCGTGATAAAAGAATATAGAAATATATGTTAGATTGGTGTTAATATAAAAAATGTGAAAAGGTATAGTCTGTAGAAAATTCCCTCCAAGCCAGGGTGCTGCCGTTCCCCAGCCCCGGGACAAAGAACGGGACAGGAGCCATCAGGATGAACAAAGACACTAGCCAACCCAGATAAGAATTGGCATCATACCCAGACAGAGAAATTCCTCCCTGAACGAAGGGGAATTCTCCGCCGAGGAATACACATTGAAATAACCATGGGCTGGCGATCCCCATCCGCATGTGAAAAGAACCTTCCCAGAATACTATTTGCAAAGTTCGACAAATCCAGGAAACCCATCCAAAAATTATTTGGACTATTTGCCGGATTATTCCATGCACCTGTTTCGCCTCGGGACATGAAAAACCCTATAAAACCCCAAGCTGCGATCTGCTCCGTGTGGATTTGGGAAATCTGTACCTTAGAGTACGGACCCCTTGTCCACCCAGCGCTGCGCTGCACATCCTGTTTGTGGTTTCTCTCTTTGTTGGTGATTGGGATTGTTTTATTAATAAATTGTTCCTTTATTAATCCGATTTTTGCCGTTGCATTTATAACAACTCTGTGATCTCATCAAAATCTCACCACCACCAAATATACACAGGATGCTTACTCTGAGTTATCCTGTTAGGTAACACTGAATATTCATCTCACTGATGCCTAAGGTCCAGCATGAACCAGATATATTCCTTTCCCCTGACCAGGCAGAGCCGGCAGGACGCGTCCTGAGCCTGCTTTCATCAGAATTCCTCTCCCTGCTCTCAGCTCAGCAAGGCACAATGTGCAAGAGATGAGAGGTCCTGCAGAAAAACAGCCATCTGGTGAAGGGGCAGGAAGAACTGGTTAAAAACCAAGTAGCTCCACCATATGGAGAAAATAATTCAGTTGGGCAGTGTAGGAAGAAGCAAACCCTATTATAATAATTGTGTTGCCAAGTGATGTTGCAGACTTGTTTTTCCCCTCATGGCTTCTGCACTGATTAAGAACAGAGCTTCCCCCACAATATGGCATGATCCCCACACAAGATCAAACTGTTCCATCAAGTGACTTGTGGGAATATCAGGAATATACCAAAATGTCCACAGCATGAACTGAGCATAGAGACAGGAGCACTGCACCCCCCTACCACCTTGGCTATCCTTCCCGTCTGAGTTAAGACACCAAGATTTTGGGATAAGCCAACCTGGTTCAGCTGGATGACACCCTGAGGAAAGCTGACTCAGACTTAGCACAGGAGGCAATTACACTAGTGATAAGCTAGGTTTGGAAAACTTCTGGGCCACCAAACCCAAGGACAGGTAATGCAAAACCTGCTTGGGGCTAAGGCACCTCTCTTCCTACACATGGGAATTCTGGCCCTCTGTAATCATCCATATATTCAGAACAGAGTAACTTAATATAGCCCTGATTATAAACAGGTCCTTCTAGAACAGCTTCCCTTCTTCTTCAGGCTGTTAATAAAAATATACCAGGTGTGACACTCCAGAGGTGCTCCTTCCCCTGCAGACTAAAGGTGACTCCTGCCTGGAGATCACACTAATCCCCCCCCACAGGAGCTATTTACTACTTGGGCTCCCAGGGTCCTGCAATCAGATTATCATCACTAAGAGCTAACTATGTGGAATGCTGAGTTTCCAAGGTCCCTCCTTGGCTCTCCTGATCACAGTGGCATGCCTCTGTTGGCAATTCATTGGGCAAGGGATCCATCTCCACTGCTGCTCCCTGCCCACTCCCCACGATGCCCCAGCCAGCAGTGCCAGGTGAGGTGCTGGCACCATCTCCTCAGTTAGCACACACTGCTGCTGAGCCCAGCACACCAGGTAGAACAGATGCCTAGGCCAGGCTAACTCTGGGGCAAGGATAGTCCAAATGTCAAGACAGCCACCAGACTTTTTTCTTTGTTTCCAACCCCCTACCCCTTTCCCCTTTCTTCCTTCTCATCCATTCTCATGCTCTGGCTTTCTACTGGCTGCATTTATTTTCAGAGACATGCATGCTTGTAAACAGAGAGATTTCCTTGTTTAAGCAGTCTTGCAGCTTTCCATCCAAAATGGACAAACCAACTCATGTCCCCAAAGGTGTGCAGCCTCTTGCTGGAGACATCTTTCCCAAGAAAGCAAAATCCCAGTCTGAGGCCAGTTAACATATTAGTCATTAATTCTGGATAAAAGGAAACATATTTGCATGGCCCTGCTTAGACAAGACTGAAATCTTAACATGCCCCTCCCCCTTCCCTGCTCTCCTTTAATACCTTATCTTAGTATTATACAGCAGCACAAGACAACATGCAAATACAGCTCAACGCAAATACAGCTCAATGCAAAGACAGCTGCACTTGCTTACTGCAACTCCAGAGGAATAGCCAGGGGAAAAATTAATCATATGGGTGATACAGAAAGCATGTCTTAGCTTCCAAATTTCCAGGGAGAAAGCCATGTGTGCACGTCTGTCAGGGCAGAGTTTACCAATTTCATCAAGGAGATAAAGTAGTTAATACTTGACTTAATTAGAGGCTGCAATGTTCTCTTTGGGATGTTGAGAGGATTGCCCTCTTAAGTATCTAAGGCTCTGTCTTGCAAAACCAAATTCTAAAGTGGACTTAGAAGTACAACTCTGCTCACTTAAAGGAATAGAGTCAGCCTTCCTGTACATTATTTCTCTGTTTAGTATTTCACATCTGTCCTGGGTTGCAGTGTAGGATGTACAAAAGTATTTATTCTATCACTATCTCCATGAGCTGTTGGAACCAGGTGGGACAGTGTTTTTCCCAGGCCCCCTTCCTTTGGGCTCTTCTGCTAATGGCCCATTAATGCCTTGCCCATGACTCACAGGTAACTCCCTCCAGGAGTTATCTCTGTTTAATGGGCCATCAAGGACCCACTTCACAACTCATCATCCCATTGTGAGATGTTCTGCCCAGGAGGAGGACCCAAGCATTCTCACCTCGATATAAGCTGGTATTTGGAACAGTGCAAGCAGCCGTTACCTACTGGATTCCCAGAGGACCAGACCTACCAGACCTTTCTACAGGATCACTGCTTCAGGAAGACCACCTCATCCGGACTGCTTCCACCATCCTGCTCAGGTTGTATTCTGACTCTGTCAGTGGTCCTTTGTGTTATTGCATTTATTTTATTTTTACCTTTTTACCTTGCTTCTTATTAAATTGTATTTCTGACTTGGAGCTTCTCACTCGTTTTGCTTTCAAAGCACGACAACATCAAATATACTTAGTTTCTAGACAGAAGCCTTGTTACAGGTTTTCTCCAAAGCATGGGCCTGTGAACAGAAACCCTGAACTTGAAAGTCAATCACTTCCATTCCTTCCCTAGCACTGCTACCAATATTGCATTAATTGCTGCTGGCAATCAACAGGTTCCCAGGTAAAACACTGATGAGGGACAGAAGTATTTCAACCCAGAGTGCTGAAGACAATGAACAGAATGAAAATTTTACCTTGACACATTTGTTGTCTGGCCCTTAAAACAGGATCTAGATCAAGGATGCTTTTAGAGCTGCTGGAAACTACCATAGCTGCCTGCAAGCAGAATGAAGTTCCATTTGACTATTTGTGACCAGCAGGTCAGCCCTTAGAATGTGGGTGGCATCAGAAAGACTCAAGCATTTTGCATTTCCATGAAGACAGCTGTTGGATTTTCAGAAACTTTAATATACCCAGGTAAGCAAGTGCAATTTATTAATCCCACTTCATGGCTGGGAAGACTAAGAGATGTAGCAGAAAAATAATTACAACTTCGCAGAAGCAAACAAGAAAACAACTTCCTTTGTTCCAGCCTTGTATGTTAGCCAAAAGATCATCTTTGGATACAAGTGCCAAGTTTAATAGTAATGCATGTCACTGAAATTGGTGACCTTGTATTCAGAAATACTTCTCAGCTGTAAAGGACAGCTGAGAACACATTAAGGTCACTTGGAGCACTTTTTGAGAACAAGCAGTCCAAGGAATGTGATTTTTGTTGAAGAACTATTTGGAAATGAGGTTCCCAGCTGGAAATCTCATCTGCTAGGAATGGCAAAGGAACGAGGGCATCTGTCTTGCCCAATAAATACTGAAACAACATGTCCCTGCTCTTAGCATAGGAACCAGGAGTCTCCAAGGAGCTGGCGTTCAGGAAAGAACTGAGCAGAACGAACACCTTGCATCCCTTACTGGTATCTCTTCCTGCTGACATCACTTCATCAGCGAGCCTGGAGGAAGAGCTTGTCGAAGTTATCTTCACATTCTTCTTCCAGGCACTGGGTTTTCAATTTTTTGCAAATACCAACTTCAAAATGCGAGCGAGAAGTAGGTTACAAAACAATATCACAACTGAAATACTTACAAAGCAACATCCTGTCTCTGGTTATCATTGATTCAAGCCCACGATGTGTTACTTTGCTGTTAACTGCATTCCATACTATTATCCCAAATACTGTTTTTTATTACAGATAAAGCTATACATCCATGCCTGCTCCATGGGTAGGGCTTTTATTTATAAATATCCATAGGCAGACATCTGGCACGTAGCAATACATCAGAAAGAGCCTCAACAATTTTCTTTTTATTTTTTAAATTTTGGTGCTACCAGTCTTTTAGCATTTTTCCTTCTTTGTGTAACTGGGAAAGGGCTGAGGTGAGTAGGATCCCACACAGAAAAAGAGCTGGCTTGCAATGCAGAAGAATGAAAGCCCTGCTAAGAAAATGAGAAGACAGCTGGCTGCCACAAAGGGTGCCAGACCTTGTGTCTAAAATTAAAGAATCTCATGTTCTGAGAAAAGCACCTAGTCTTGCCCTTGAGTACAAAATTAAAAAGCAAAAACTGGAGCACACCATATTATCACTGGTGCCCAATAAAAATCTTACACAAGCTGGGATCCAGACTGAACTCTACACACGCTGATAGTACCTGACAGGCTTTACTCTTCAGTGGTTTGTTCAAGAAGGAATGGACCTGAAGGAATGGATCTCAAAAAATGGCTGGTCAATGGCCAAGAGCTGGACCCACCTTACAAGAATAGTCACTTCTGGTAGCACTGCTGTGCAGCCCTAGAAAGGCCAAAGCCAAGAGAGTCACAGGGTTAGCTTAGATCTTTACCTTGATACAATCTCTCTACGCTATGCAAGACGAAAAATAAAACAGGCATTTTACCCCTGCTCCAACCCTGGTCATGCTACCAAACTCCTCTCCTTCCCTGTCTGCATCCCCAGCAGGAGCTTAGCTGTTCTGGATTGGAGGAAGATATCCTGATTAACAGAGATGAGTAACAAAGAAGTTACCAATACAGGCAACTCCTGTGCAACTCTAGTCAGACATCAAGAGCAAATACCATCTGCAGACTTGGAGTCTCACCTCCGTGCAAAGCTCAGGAAAGCACCACCCCTGCTGGCTGCTGTGGAGGCTGCGGTTTCCAGATGCATCTCCTCCTGGTGGCACTGCTGTTTTAACCAGTCTCTGCCCCCAACCCCAGATTGCCCTGCTGCTTATGACAAGCTGGTACAAATTCTCAGCAGATCACAGGAGGGTAGATTGGCTCTGATGCAGCAGGGAGGTGAGAGGGGGAGAGTAAGGCAGCAGTGCTCAGACAGCCGCTGTCACCAAAGGGCACATTTGTGAGCATGCCCCAAGAAGAAAACTTGGTGAGCTCAGGACCAAGCTATCACACACAAGGATGTAAAAATGAAGCCAGAGCAACGAGCAGAGTGATGGAGATCAAAGTGGGGGAACGCATTGCTGCCCCATGGCTCATTTCTCCTACGCTTCTGGCACCATGGTCTTTCAGGTAGTGCTTGGTGATTTGGACATTAATTGCAGATGAAGGGTATTTTCTCTCTCATGAAAGAAAAACCCCCTCCAAAGGCAGCCTGCTAGAGCAGGCTGTGATTCACCCAGCACCCAGAGAAGGGACTGGCAGAGGCAGGTACCTCATAAGGGATCCCAGACCTCGTGTTGTCCCGTCCCCACCCGTAGGGCCACCAGGGAGGTGAGCTTGGCTTTTCACATTAGCGCATAGTAAATTAAGTCTCTTTTTAGAAGGAAGGGGCGAGTTTCATCATCTCTCCAGTTTCCCAGCACTCACATCTTGAATGTGTTTCCCACCAACAGCACCAACAATGCATTTCATGTTCAGTAGGCAAAGAATAGCACTGAAAGGGAAATGGAAAATTTAGCACTCCTGATCAGGTAATAAATATGGGGGAAAAACATCCCTGCCAAACAGTCAGAAGTACTTTGGAGAAAAATCTCTCATGCTTTACCAACCTCTTCCCAGATTGCTTCTGTTTACAGAAAAACCCCAGCAACAACAACAACAAAAAAATCAATCAATCCACTGTTGTTGATGGAATTCTGAAAAATTAGTTTTGCACTTTTCTTGAATTGCTTTAGCACTGACTCGGGAGTTCACACACTACTCCAGTCTTTGCAGATTTTCTTTCAGACATATTTTCTCCCTGCCTCTGGGCCAAGCCCTGGTATTCTTTTTACTTGGGGAAAGTCCTTGGGAAAGTCGTCAGGAAAGTCTGTCACAGATTTGTTTCAAATTATGAGTCTTTGCCTGTAAAGATTCATCTCTTCCCATCACTTACTAACACCTGAAAACAATCAAGATCTGGTTGTTGGGAATTTGGCAGGACCACAGAAATTACCTAGCTGCGGCAACCTTGGCCACAACGGGCTGTGAAATAATCTTCACACTCCATGGGTCAAACTGCAAGAAGCCACCTGGGAACTCATGTGCGCTGTTACTGATATTAATATGAGAATCAACACTTATTTCCCCTGTTCCTGTTTTCCTGGAAACTACGATGACAAGGTCCCAGGCAGCAGCTCCCTTTGCTCATCTGGTGGACAACCAGTAGAAGGTGGATCCAGACGTCCTTCCTTGCTCCCCATCCTGCTGTGCTCCTGCCTAGTCACCCCCAGTTCAAAGTTGCTGGAGGCCTTGGTTCTTATCATGAAATGTTGTGCTAAATCAAATGTAAACAAATGACACGCACAGTTGACATGGCAACAAAGCAGCCCTGCACGCAACATGGCAGCATTTAACTCTGCCGGGCTGGGCACAAATTTGCAGAAAAAAGACCAGAGCATGCAGGAAACTGCATAGGTAAAGGACAGAATCTTCTCTCCTTTCCCTAGGTGCCTGAAGAAATACACTGCTCAGCACCCAGAGGTTCGCTGAAAGAACAGCCAGACCATCTCCTGCAAGATGTCTTCAAATTTCCAGGTAGATTTGGGTGACATGAGAAGAACTCCAGAGCATTACACACACTTAGAGACCTCAAAGCCTCTCACAAAGGAGTTCAGCATTTTAGATTAGGCTTTCCTACTGAAGACTAGCAGTATATCCCTCTTCCTTCATGACCCACCCTTGTCTACAGGCCACTCACAGAGCCCAGGCATCCATCACACACACAATGATGATAAAAACCAGGAGAGAGAGAGTGAAAGGGCTCAGGCAAGGGATGCAGCAGCTCAGGCAAGGGATACAGTGGTACAACCACTTGGTATACAATATTGCATTATTTTCCCGCTTTCTAATCTCCTACCAAAATACAGCTCTAGGCACATGCATATGCAATGAAAGGTGTCAGAATAAAAGTTACCACTGCACTTGGGCTCACCCTGGACTGTGCAGTTTCATCAGCTCCCTTATATTAAGTCAGATTTGACGGACGCTTGGAGCCAAAGGTGAGTATTTAATTGCAAGCACCTTGGTGCAGGGACTGCAACAGTGTGATTTGACACTGCTTTTCTCTACAGATTTCATAATCTTCTAATTTTAGATGCCTAGGACAATTTTTATGCTTTGACCTAATAAAAAACCACCATGTGCTGCAAAAGAGCATCTTATTTTTATCGTGGTGGGAGCACTGTTCCAGGTATGGGGGCACAAATCCCCACCGAGCCTGCACAGGGTGTAAATACTTTGGAAATCTCAACACGAGGAAGCATCTTTTTTGGAGCAAACTACTTTGGTTTCACCTGTCTGAGGAAGGCTTGCAATCTCTGAGTGCCCTTCCAGGCGAGCCTAGCAAGGCACATCAAGTCTGCAAGGCAAAGCCCCTTTAAATAACAGCAGCTGCTGATGTAAAGATAAGTATCCAAGCAGTAAAAATAATGAAGCTGGCTCTTAAATAATGAGTGCTGATGGCCCCCTCTGCTTGCATTCCTAGTCTAATTACTTACATGGTTAGCTCAGCCCTATATGCCTTTCAAATACTGCCATTTAAAAGTGAAAGCTAAATCCACTTGGACAGGACAAGAACTAATGGGAACTTCAATGTGTGCACATTGCTGCTAGAGGTGAGGGTCCTGCCATGGGGGCCTTTCCCCTGCATCTCTACTTTCAACAGGAAAACACAATTTAAAAATCAAATTAGTTCCCAGCTTACAGATGGAAGAACAGCTCTTTAAGATGGAGGAATGTGCAGCTTTGGAGCTTGGGAATTCAAACTGTTGCCTAGTCCCCAGTACTGTGAGGCTTGGGTTATGGTGCTTATGCCAGGGAAGGCAGGAGAAGCAGTTCCTGATGGTGGAACCACAGGCTCAGGACAAAGCCCCGCTACTGTCCTTTGCTGGACCTCCTGTGGCTCTGCCCAGCTCCAGGAGGGCACCTGCAGCATCCTCAACCCAATGGTCCACATCCCAGTCATGTCCCAGTCACATGGACAGGCCACCACTGGGAATGGACATGTATGTAAAATCTCACCAGCACATCCAGAGGGCTCCTGGCACAGCTCCTGAGATCAAATTAGAGGGTTAAGGATTGCTGGGAAAAAAAAAAAAAGTAAAAAGAAAACACAAACCCCCAAGAATGAGACAGGACTGCACATACTGAAGGGGATGAGGAAACAGCAGGAAGTGGTGCAGATAGCTTTGATGAAGAGGGCAGGGCCCAGAGCATTGTCCCATTACTACGCGACAGATGCCCACCTGAAGAAAGGCTGCAACCCCACAGGGTAGCACCCCAACTGGTATCTCATATGTGCTCTTCCCATTTAGTTTGGCACCAATATTTTGGCTCCAGAAGCAACAAATTCTTTACTGAAAATTTATCACACGCCTTTATACAAAGCTGCCAGAATAATTTATAGACACTTACCTAACAATATCTGCTTTTGCCTCAGTCATTAAAGAAATGGAAAACAGAAGCTGGAAAAGAATCAGTATGGAAAAGGGGCCTCTACTTTGGAGGAACAACAGGATGAGTGAATGCTGCCCTGCCTCAGAGACAGGCTAGCGTGACAACAGTGATGGATTATGGAGAGGGATTGCTTCTCAAAATGATGTCCAATTACTCTTCATGCCAAATCAAATTGGTTTTAAGTTATTCCTCAAGTGAAAGAAGCATTCCTGACCTAGAAGAGAAGGCAGGGGCTTTGTGTGTAAATAAATAATTAGAAATAAACATAGGCTGATGGTGCAGTTGCTGAGGTCTATCAGAGAAGAAATGAGAAAAAGGAACAGTAATGGATTGCTTTCTGTCTCACATCTGCAAGGATTTTTTCTGAGACCTGTAATTTATGACAGATTGCTTTTATCATCCAGTAAACAATGATTTATAACATTAATAAGCAGCAATAGGTAAGTTCTCCAAATATGATTCCCCTGTGTACTTCCCCATGACAGGGATGGAAAAGATTTTCCTTTCTAATAGAAGACTGAATCTCACGAAACCATTAGCACCATCCAGTAACCACAAAAGCAAGTCCTGTGTACTTGTCAGGGACACAAACCCAGTTTGCAGCCTGCCTTTGTCCCCATCCCTGAGTGCTCGACCCAGAACAAGGACGAGGGAACTCACTCACGCGTACAAGTGCATAGAACTAGGGCTCCTGAAATATGCTTAGGGTATGTGCTATGCCTCTTGGAAATGAAGCACCAGATACACATCTATGCTGCTGGATGCATTCATTGCAGGGACTACATGTCTTCAGTGCCAGTTTTCCTGCAATTAATAACTCCAGAATGACCCTGACCACTTCAAGAAGGGATATCAAGCAGAGCATGACAGTTACTTTTCTTTTACAACATGGATTTGGAATAAATGGCTTGGAGGAATCCAGAATACACCCCTTGCCGTTTTCTCACAAGTCCTCACAAATTTCATACCTCCAAAAAGCACCTGCAACCAACCAAGTGCTCACACATAAAATGCTGAAGATGTGCCCCTACTTCCAGAATGTAATCCATTAGGAGAGGAATGAAGGGGAGGGCAAAAAGAAGGAAATCAAATGCACTTCCCTTAATGTTTAAGAGTATTCTATGAGTCCAGTTCTAGGGAATATGAGTAGTAAATTGCTGAGCGACTTTCTAATCTAATTATTTCACTTGCAATTCAAATTATTTTCCAATTAAAACCGAGCTAATACATTCTGAAATGTAAATCAGACTCTATTACCTTTTTTAAATTGCAATGACGAAACTATTCCCCTTTTCCCCTTAACTGATAGAAGTTGGGGAGATTTCCACACATTCTCTTGCAGTCCTGTAGGGTTACCTCACACTAGCCTTGCTGGTCTCACCATCCTTCACCTTGCCCTTGTTTCCACCACAATGGAGGTGGACACTCTCTGCTTCATAAAGAAAAAGTCTAGAGAAAAAGGCAGAGGAACAGCTCTTTTCTCCCTGCCTGATGGCAAAGGCACAAAGGTACAGACAAAAGATTTCCATCAAGTGGCAGCTCTTGCCTTAGAAATGGTGTTTGTCCCCAGCCAGTGAGGACCAGACAACCCTAGTGTGGCACATACAGCAAGTTCCCATGGCTTCACTTCTCCTGCACTTGATGGCTGCCTTCATTCAGAAATAATAATAATAATAATAATAATTTAAAAAAAAAAAAGGAAGTAAGTACAGAACATTTTGTCCATTGAGCCAGATATAAATACATAAGGAATGAACAAAGAAGCCTCTTCCATACTTCCATAAAGGGAAGCTATTTTTGATTTAGGCAGGGCCCTTTCCAGACTGAAAACTTCTGAATAAACTTGCAACATCTATATTACTTCCCTTTTCTCTCTAATTTACAAAGATAATCCTGCAGATTATCTCTGCCTCTGAGCTTCTCTCACATCCTACACTCACCTTCTTTTTCTCCAAGTTTTTGCAAGTACTGATACCAATTTTGACCTCAGCAGCCACTCAAGACCCTCTTGTTCCAGGGTGGTTGTCCCCACTCTTCTCCAGTACCCCTGGTGACCTCCACAGGAGCTGTGTTACTGCATTCCTCCACAGAGGTGCTGCCTAGGAAATGGCCCATCACAGCATGCCCACCTTTCTGCAATGGTGGTGGAGGAACACAAGGCACTCACTGTCACCACTGTGGCACGGGATGGGAGTGGATAAACCAGTGGGAACAGCCTGGTCACTCTGCAGTCCACATCTGCCTCAGCCCCAGCCCCAGCCTTCTGTCCTGACCCCCACGGATCACCTGACCCCCACGGATCACCATGTGACAGACTGAGCTGAGCAAGCAAAGCTGCCATGAAGGGTGGGTGCTCATCCCAGAATGAAATGCCCGCAGGAAATGCAAGTGAAAACCAGTGAAACCAAGCAGAGTCACACCTCAGCTGTGTGGGCAGCTGCCCCAGCCAGGATGAGCTGCACTCTTAAGTATTCCTCTTCCTGAGAAACATCAATTTAGAGAGAAAAAAAATCCCAAAGACACAAGAATAAGGAGCGGCTGACATTCAGCCCGGCAGACAGCAACTGCACCGACAAGAGCAGCATGAACCCTCACCTGTATTCCATTATTAATGGAATAAATTAATAGGGACTGCAGATGTGGAAAGGCTTGCCTTGAATCCAGGAGATGCCTTATCCAAATACAGTGTGGATTTACAACTTCCCACAGCCGCAATGCCTTCAACAAAGCTAATGGAGATACAAGTCAAAGGGAACTACCTTCCTCTTTGGTGCAAATACGCCCTTTTCTGATGTTTAACTTTTCAGCAGTGTTATCTCTGAAGTGCTCTGGGAATTTTCAAAGTACAGATTCACTTAATTCAGCAAACACCCATTCCCTACTCATGCTCTTCCTGAAGTTTGATGTTAAAACTTGTATTGCTTTGCAGTTTGCGTCACTACAACACACTAGAAATTTTTTGGGGAATACATATTATTAATTACTTAATAATTTGCATTTTTGTATTTTTAATAATTTATATTTCGTTTGCCCTCACACATAGGCAAAAAAAAAATCAATGGTATATGATTATTTCTTTCAGGCTAGTCCTCAAGTGAAGTGTTATATCTGAAAAAAAATTTTCTTTTAATATTTAAAGCATTTAGATTCTTGAGTCAGAGAACTAGCCAGCAGTTAGAAATTGGGATGCCTTTTGAGTCTGAAATATTAACACCTTTTAAAAATTTTATGTGGAGATACTTAAAAAAAAACCCTGGCCATAACATACAGTTTTCCAGAAGTTATCTCAGCAGATGGGTGGTGATCTGCTATTATAGAAAGCATTTTGGACTTCTGATTTTCTGTATTATTTAAGGAAGGTACAAACACCCAAATCTTACATGTGAAATCCCCATTTTCAGAGTAGCAGGGAGAAAGGAGAAGCAAAAATCCCTAGTGGGATTTTTATGTGTTTAATAAGTAACTGGCAATCTCTTCATGATCCAGGTCATGGTAATCCAGCCTGTCCCTCCCTCTCCAGGACTCCAGTGGCTGGCTGCAGCTCTCCACGCCACAGCAACAATCCCTCAAAGCCACTACAGCCCGTTCTGATTTTCTCTTCCGGGTTGTAAGCCATGTGTTGCCTGGTATGGGCAGTGCACAGATGAAGTAACACCAAGTTCATCCAAACCCCTCCTTCCCAACCGGTTTGCGACTGCGGGGTGGTTTTGTCCCTCCTGGGTGCCTGTGGTTTCTGTGTTTCATTGCTTTGGTCTCTTCAATTCCTTCTTACTGCAAGCACATTTCTGAGAGAAGCAGCAAGTGCAGGGGTGAGTGTGCAGGGAGGCAGTGGAGGGTTTGGTACTTAGCACATGCAAACAAAGAGGTTTGAGGAAAAGAACAGAACAGGAGTGACCTTGAACTTCTCTCCTGGCGCCAGAGTTTTGTCTGGCACCTGGCTACCCCACCATGAGGGATTCCTGGCACAGGGGGCATAACCTTCTCCCCTGATTCTTCTCACTTTTTTCCCTCAATGGATGGTGAGGATTCTAAGAATCTGAAAGGCTCTGGGCAGCTGTGTACTGAGGAAGGATGCCCACATGGGCATCTTCCCACTCGCCAGGGCTGGCAAATAACATCAACCACCCCAAACCCCTTTTCACAGGGGATATGCTGGGGTCTGCTCAAAGCAAAAGGTGCAGCAAACACACAGGTCCTGGAACATCCCCAAGGTAAAGGGAGATTGGTCTGTAAACCGTAGAAAAGCAGAAAAACCCCTCAAACCCAACCACCCAATCAACCAACCAACCAAAAAGCCATACCCTAGACTTCCTCAGTAACTCCTTTCCAGAACTCAGGAAAATTTTGAAAGCAGATTTTCCAAGAGCTGTTATTTCAGTGAACCTGAACCACAAATAACTCCACAGCTGTTGCACTGGAGATGCATGAATTTAAATCAAGAGAGAAGCAATTTCTCTAACTTCCATATCATGGAGAGTTGAGAGAGGTATTCTTGTCCCACTCAGCCCACCCAGTCTTTTCCTGCAGGTCTTCTCCCAGGAAAGGATAACCTAAAAAGTCACCTGCTAATCACCAAAATAATGAGATTGTAACATTTTTTTTAGGAACATACTATTTTTTTTTAATCTAGCTTCTTTTCAAACTCCTTTTTGAAGTAACACTGAAATCTAGAAATGCTCATCTTTTTTAGAGTTAAAACCCAGATTCTCTCAGGTAGATAGAATGTCCTACTGGAAAAAAAACCCAAAAAACCAAAACCAAACCAAACAAAAATCCCAAACAAAACAAAACAAAACAAAACAACAAACAAACAAAACTCAAAAAACCCCGAACAAACACAACCCCCCAAAAAAACCCAAAACAAAAACCCAAAATAAAACAAAAAGGAAAAAAACCCACCAAAACTAAAAAAAACCCAACCCTATTATAAGACTTGATGAAAACATAAACTAACAATAGAGTGCATCTACACCAGTGTTTCAGTTGGGCACTTTCAAAGCAAACCTCTCAGCTGCTCCCACTGCAAAGTGTTCTCAGACCGCACAAATGAGCATTCACCTACTGAACAAGACCTAGTCCAAATCAGCCACCCCTTGGAATGTCCCAGACATGGCTGTTGGGTCCTTGACAAAGGATTTGTTCTCCAAACTATCTCCCACCTGGCCACACTGATTGCTAAGGCACACAGAGCCATGGACTCCTGAGGTCCCACACATGTTCCTTGCTCCCTGCCATCATCCATTGGGAGTAACTTTATGTTTCACATCTCTGTGCCTGTACCCAGAACAGTGCAAATTTTATTGTGCATCCCTTTACATGGCAGAAAAAAAGCACAAGACTGATTCATCACATGATCCTTCATGAATCCCGGATTAAGAAAACTAATTGAAAGGGTTAATATCCATCTGTAACAGGCTGTCCTAGATATGACATTTAGCTTCCATGCCACAAACAAGTTATCTGGTCTCTTCTCTAGAGCAGAGATAAATGTCAACAGATATCAACAATCATGTATTATAAATATGCAATGCGTAATGTTTTTGCTCCTGCTGTTTTGAAGCACTACTGCTTTAGACGACAGGCATGAAATATTTAGAAACTTTTGGAATAAGATGCTCTGAATTCTCCTCAACTTTTAATAACTTGCAAATTCTGCTGTCACCCACAGGACAGCACCAGGAAGGTGCCTTTGCCAAGCAGCAACAGCCAAAAACCAGTTCCACTTCCACTGCACCAAGCAGGTACCACTTCTCACAAAGCAGGCATTGTAGCTGTTGGGTGTCAATTTGTTCTACTCAGATAGTGGGGTATTAAATGTAAAATAATGCAAAAGGAAATCTGCAGAAAAATCATCCAAGTTCAGTAAAATCTTACAGAGAGTTCTCTGTCAAGAGGATGCTGGCTTCTCTCACTGTCTGGGAAAGCATGTAGAGCCCACACAGACTGTGCTTCCATAGAGGAAGGCAGAGGATCTGCTTTACAGTAGGCACACATGTGCTAGATAGCTGTTGTTTACTAGGTCATGTTGTTTTTGCTTTCAGCTATGTTTTCTTAGGCATCCACATCTCTTCATGCAGGAGTGCCTTAGAAATTACAAAATATTACTCCCACTCAACATGCACTGGTGTGTGTATACATTAGGTCTATGTGTAGATAGCTACAGAGATACCCACCATAAACAAACATTTGCATCCATGAGCTTTCAGAAAAACAAAGATATTTTTCCATCCTTTCACACGGAAGGACTGCACTGGAGGAAAGAGCTACATCCTCACTGCTTTCATCCACTACCCTCATCCCAAAAGTACTTTGGGATCCCAATTCCTCTGTTCCTCACTTCCAAAGAGACCACACTCTGCACAGCTCTGTCGGCCGCCTCCCTCCTGGGGCAGATGGAGGAGCAGAATGGGTTCCTGCTCTGCTGAAAGCGTTTCCCTGCAATGCAACTCGCTTGCAACTCAGCGGTTCCCCACAGAGGGGCCTCCAAATGTGGATAACTTCACTCTTCTCTTTCCCTGTCTCTGAAGCATCCCTTCTGCTAGCTGTGGAAAAGCCCAGTTTCTTGGAAAGCAGCAGATTCTTGCTTAATATAGGAATTCCTGTTACAGAAGCTCATCCTGATCAAGCCCTTCCCTTCTGCCTCGACCTCCACCCCAGTTTAGGAAACCCATCTTCCTGGAAATGCCTTGGCTATAAATACATCCCTCAGAAAAGTCTGCGACATTTTTCCCTTTACTACACAAACTTTCCACTCGCCGAAACCATCCCAGCAAAAGCCAGCACATGATATCAGCTGGGGAGAGACGCGCTTCTCTGGAGCAGCGGTGCAGGTCGCAGCCGGCGATCCACATATATCCATCCCACCGGCATAGCTCCGGCCTGGAGAAACCCGCGCCCTTGCACGGGGATTTTCAAAATCTATAACCTATCCAAAGGATTCAGCCCCTTGTGCTGGTCCCCTTGGCCCTCCCTGCTCCCCATCTCGCCATCACACCGGGTTTGTTTCATGTTGTAAGCGACGGCTTTTACAGGAGCCACGCAGCAGAAGTTATTAATGCTGCTTTGGTACGGGGAAAATCTCATTAACGTCAGCAAAAGGAGGAAGACTTCTGAAAAGCTCCCAGATAATTTGCTTTCTTTTAATTTCTTGCAATCACAGTAAGCAGCATAACGCTCTCCCTATAAATGAGTCTTCAGCATTGTGGAAGAATCCTCTCCCTAATCAATTCTCGCTCAAACTTTTAACCCTTTGCCGGATTGATGGAGAGTAGAAATTACAACGAGGTGTACCTTCCCAGAACAAATGGTTTTCAGACATTTCCAGTAATTTCTCCACATGGTGGAAAATCCCTGGTTTGGCTGTGCCTTTAATTTTTTGCTTTCCAGCCATCACAGCAGTATCAAACTGGTGCTTCCCACATCCTTTGCTTGGTCTAAATTCAGTTTCTCTCACAGTAAACACAGTTCCTAAAGGCTGCAATCCAGTTCTTTTCTGAAAAGAGGTTCAGTGTAGCATATCCCACACACTGGCTGATTTTTAAAACTCGCTGTGTGATCTATTTTGCCTTACTGCTTTGAAAAGTTGAAGAGCAACAATTCTATTTCAGAATTGCAGCTTATTATTTTTACTCCACTGCAAAAAAAAAAATTAAAATAATGATTAATGTTGAAGAATGTTTAAGCATACAGTCTGGAGGGTAGTAAGAGAATAAGGGTTTGGTCTGCTTTGTAAAAAAAACCCAAACAAAACCCAACAAAACAAACAAAAAACCAAACCAAAAAAAACCCTAAACCAACCAAACCAAAAGTTGTCCTTTTGATAAAGTAAAACTGAATTGGTTTTTCAGCCACAAAAAATGTTACAGTAAAGTCAAACTCTAAATTTCATTTACTTAATTTCATTCATAGTGACAGGTTTTCAATTAGAATGTAAGAAAAAGGTAGGGTTGTTGATTTTTTTTTTTTTTTTTCCCTAAAAATATTGAAAAAGTGGAATTTTGGAGGGAAATCACATTCTGATTAGCCTTATATGAGATCACTTATTCACATCAGAACAAGTTAGAGAAGACCAAACACTACTATTACTATTATTTGATGGATCTTTCAGTCAATACTTTTTAATTTTTTTTTACATTCACAGCTATGGATTCATCGAAGAAGCTTAGCTTTTCATTTTAGTTAAGCTTCTAATCATAAAGGCTCCAACTCAATAAATCCCAACCTGAAATTCAGAAGAAGCTGTTATTTTTTCCCCTACATACAGACTGACTGACATATTTCACCCAGTCCTGTACTAGGACACGGGGAATCTGGGATAGCAGGAGTGCCTGGGAAGGAGCAGAACCTCCTGCTTGGACATTTGGAAGCCTCTGCCTGGGTCTAAACATTGCCCAGCCCTCCTAGCAGAGCATACTGTTGTCACTGGAGAGAAGCAGCACAAGCAGCTTCTTGCTCTCATAGTTAACAGAAGCCTTTCCACAATAAAAATGACCCATCTGTTCTAGAGACTTCACAAAGGAAGAGAAAAAAGCACACCCTGGCACATTCCATTCCAGAATACACTGAGGTTTTGCAGAGTTAATCAGCACACCAGCACATATGAAAAAACCCCAATTGTATTGATTTAAAATAATATTACTTGTGGAAATTAGGTGGTTAATGAATTGCTACAGGACTGGACCCTTTGCTGAACACATTTCAGCCAAGGGAAACTTCTTGCACTGATCTGCAAGTTGCAGAAAACCCCACTGCTGCCAACATTTGAAAATAATTAAGTAGGACCTTTGTTGTCTGTGGAAAGAAAATAAGCCAATAAAGTCACATTTTTAGCTTCTTTTAAATGATATTTAATGATCACCAAGTTTCTTGTATGGATAGAACTGTATTTGCACAATGAAAAAGGGAGTCCACCAGTATACACACACATGTGCACCCAGCCCTGCACTGAGAAATGAGTTGTGCATTATTTATAGCTACTCTGTGTATTTCATAATGTATGCATGGATGAGCTATACCGAGTGCAGGATACTTAAACTGTCTCATTTGCCCAGGCCACTCAAAATCACACAATTAAAGGATGGCCATAAAGAAATCCTCACTCAAACAGAGAACAGAAGGAGAAGATTAATTTCCTTGTTTTGTTAGAAACATGCTCCCCCGCCCCCAACCCCATTTACAAGTGAAATCTAGGAGTGAAAGCGATTTACAGTATTTAAAACAAAAACAAAACAAAACAAAACAAAACAAAAAACAAAAAAAAAAAAAAAAAAAAAAAAAAAAAAAAAAAAAAAAAAAAAAAACCAAAAAAAAAAAAAAAACAAAAAAAAAAACCCAAACAAAAAAAAAAATCAAGAAATTAGAAGTGGGTCAGGAAAAGCAAAGAGGATTTCACTGAGCAAATCCTAGGGTTGTCACCCCAGCAGAAGTCACTGTCAGGAACCAAACACCAGTTTAAGTTTTCCTCCTGCTTGTGGAGATATGAAGACATTAGAAACACAAATCTTCTTTTCAAGTCATCAGTACTCCAGCATTTTTAAATGAACTCTTATTTCATCTTGAAAACATAGAGCACCGAACAAACATTTTTGGTAGTGCAGTCAGTAGGAGAAGGTCCCTTCTTGTTCAGGACCCAGAGCTCCTCAGCTGCCAGGAGAATTAGAAAACCCATTCTGTTATACAGCCAGAAATTTCTGCTCTCACTCAAAACACTGAGCTCACTGTGCTCCCAACAAAGCTGTGTTCTAAACAAGCATTGGCATGTACATTTATGTGAGATGGCTGAATGGCACTGCAGGTTGATAAATGGTTCTGGAGTCTTTCACATACAACTAAAGTCTCGATTTGAACCTGACCTGTGTCAGTGGTGCCTGGAACTGGCTGCAGCAGGAAGACTGCTGTGTTCCATCTCACAGAGTCAGTAGTATCACTCTATCCCCTGGAAGGCAAATATACATGCTGTTTTGGGGTGCTCTGCACAGTCAGGACAACACTGGTGGCATGGATTGCGATACACCCTCCATAGCTAAGTTTTAATTGAAAATATTCTCCTCATTACCAGTTCCTACAATCCCATGAATCATCTACCACAGACTCGTGATCTTATGGATGACACTTCAGTCTCCATAAGAACATGCTGGAAGAACACATTCCTTCCACATCGCACAATAAAATACTGATACTGTTAAATCTAAAGATCATACTTGAAGAAGTAGTAAATATAAAGCCCCAAAACCAATACCATCTATCTGGAATTTGCCTTTCCCTCCATCTCCCAAGGCCATGACCAATCCTGCCAGTCAACTTTCCCACAACAGCTCAATATTTGTACACTCAATCTGCTACAAAAGACAGACACAGATACATAAATTTCCCATCCTGTTTGTTTGTATATAAATGCTTAGCCTGAAGGAAGCAAAACCCTATTTTGCCTGAAGCTCACTTTTGAGAGTGAAGATCCAATCAGGCTACAGTTGGAGAACCCCAAAAGATGTGGCAAAACCAATTGTAAAGTCATACTGAAATAAAGCATGCTTTGGATTAAACCTCATTTTACGGGGATCTTCAAACCTCCTACAGATACTCAAACTAGTCTGGTTTAGCCCATTTTAACAGCCTCGCACTGACCGCTTCAAAACGCTTATTAACCTGGTGAAAAGTACACTCTAGGCTTTACTTTCTAAACAGCACCAAGCTGCTCATCAACCTTTACCAAAATGACAGAGAAATAAAGAGTGATCCTCCCTGTGTGAGCTACAGGCTTTGCCCCAGCCTCGCTGAGATGGCAAACCCTGCTGGCCTGCTCCTGCTCACACACACCCGCACATGCTCAATAACACCATTGATTTTGTTTGTACAGGCAGAGAGAATCCAATTTTAAAAAGCCACATTGATTCCCACCCAATAAAAGCAGAGCAAGCTGTAACATTTGCTAAATGGATAGAAAAAGACTGAGGTCAGGACGGAGGGGTGGGAATAATGTAATTATGCTGAGCTCGTTCTGAAGGACAGAGAATTACAAAAACAGACAATAAAATAGTAACCATTTGACTTTTTATTATTTGCTGTAGTTTCTAAATTACAAAAATAGCGAGTCAACAACCAGGGAGTGCCCAGGCACAGTGACAAGGGATGCACAACAGAAGGCATCCTAGAGCATGGAACTGTGATTAGTTGCATTTGGAGCATGAAGACACACACGCACACAGCGAAAGAGGGCACAGACACAGGAACTGAGAGAGAAGCCCGTGACTATCTGCAAGGACCCTGTCTGCTTTTCAGTTCTTTGTTTTAGCACATTGAAAAAACAGAGCCATCACACAGGGCACTGAGGACCCAGCTGCACTGCACATAAAAACTATTATTATTCTCTAATGGCTGCACCTTGTGGACAACAATTCAGTGTTTTGGGCACTTTTTTTCCTCCTTTTGTGCAATGTCACTTAGTATTTTGCTTCATTTTATGTTTTATTTGCACACTCTTGAAATCTTCATGTAGTGACTAAAAATTCATGAGGCAGCCTTAAGTAGGAGCCCTCGCTTCCCTCCCTCCCCTTTTCCTACCCATAGCAAGCAGCTGAGGAGGTACTAGGCATACATACTGGTGCTGCCACAGCAGCAAAGAGGTGGGAGAAGCTGCAGATGGGGATGGAGAATGTGCTGCAGCGCTGGGGGTGGGTGCCTCCTCATCCTGCATCTGGGAGAACAGGCTACAGACTGTGCTGGGCACTGAGGCTCATCCACGCCCAGCAAACATCCCAGAGCAGAGACACTCCATGCTCGATGTGCTGGCTGTGCTTCAGCCGTGCACCATGCACTGCCTGACCATGAGCCTGCCCGCGTGTCATACAGCAGTCATTCATCTCCTCAGCTTCAGCCCAACAATGCCAAGAGGCAAGTGCTTGCTAGCATTAGTGAGGCTTTCATAATTGGTCCCAGCTGGTTAGTTGTAACATGCCTTGTTATTGAGCAACTACCTAGTAACACTGTCAGACATACCCCAGTTGGATAAGGAGGGTTAGTATCTTTATTAATTACAGGCTGCCACTAGCCTGTGTCACTCTCCACAGATAAGAAAGCCTTTAAGCTCCTGGTCAGTCAAGGCCTCGTTGGAAAATCTTGTGCCAGCTTCAAGCAAAGTAAGCTCAGGCTGTAGCCACAGCAGTCTCCTGCCCTTGCTGCCAGGGTTCCTGCTCCCCTCTGGCTGCCACAGCGGCTGCTGCCAATGCCAGCTACTTGCCAGCTCTCTGGCCACCACGTGGGCAAGCAGGAACCCTGGCTCACTGTGAGACAGGTGGGCATGTACAGCCAGAGCATGGAAGACCTTTCCACCACGACACCAGCAAATGCTTTAGCGTGGCACAGCTCCGAAATGCCAGGCAAGGCAATGCAGGATCCAGCAAATGCACCTGGTGGGGAAGGAAAAACCCAATGACGTGGATCTCTCAAAAGGCAAAAGTGTGGAGGAAGTATCATGGAAGTGGCCATTTCACAAGATACCTGAGCATACCTTTGGCTCTAAAAACCTCAGCCAAAGTTTGCAACCATCCCCACTTCCCTCAGCCCTCACGTGCCATTTAATTTGATCTGTGCGATACAGCAAGTCAGGGACATTTTCTGCCAAAACCCAAGTACTGTGCTCTTTGTTCTGTGTTGTCACTGGGCTGTTGTGACAGCCCCCTTACAAAAGCAGTGACTAGAGTTATATTCTTCACACAGGATTCTTACACAACTTCAAGTGTCATTTTGTGGGCAGTAATCAGATTCTGTAACCCCAGGCTAAGGTAAAAGCTGTGAGTATCTAGGAGCTAGAACTCAACAGTTGCTCAAAAGCACACATCTTGAACTGGAAATGAACCTCTTCAAATCCCATGCAAGATCAAACCACAGGCTAGTAGTGGTCTGTTTGGCTATGTTGGCCATCTAGAGCAACTCTGACCTTTGCCATCCTCTGCTTTCATCTGAACTCACCTCTCATATCCTGGGTTTGCTGCTGCTGTTTCTCTCTCCAGCTTTGGCTGCCCTTCAGAGCCTGAGATGGGCATCAAGGTGCTAGGAAGAGATCCTGACAACTTACACAGGGCAGACACTGCTGCACTTCTAGAGCTGCTGGAAAAGCAGCTTGCAATTCCTCCCTTCTCAGATGAGGGGGCCGAAGGCTTGGGTTTGTTCAAGGGCCACTCAATAGCAGCTCCCCACCAAAGTGGCACAGGGTGGGGACTGTCAACTGTTTCATGATGCTTAGCTGCTACACACTGCAGACAGATCCTTTTCCCAAGACACGAGCTATCTCCCCCTGCACACCCAGTACCTCCAACAACCACACACAAACAGCAAATCCACCGCAACACTTCATGCTCATCACTACCATTTCCCGTTTGAGCAAGAATTCAATACATGCTTTAGCATTATTCATGCCTCTGAAAGCCAAGAGGGCCATTCACATAAACTTAATCTTAATTACTCTTGCTGTATCATAGGTACTGATGCTGGAAGGAAATTCTCTAAATCCAATGTAAATGTTTAAAGTTTATTCCCAAAAGATTTATGTAGACATAAACACACAGATCAAAAACAAGCAAGACGTTGGGAGCTTTTTACTACCTTCTAAAGTAGCCAGGCACATGGATATTTTATCACTACTTTTGGATCTGCCTTCTTCCAATGGCACAGTACAGAGACTTCATACAGATCAGAGTTCACGCTAGCACTGACAATTTTATTAGAAAAAAAAAAGTTAGAATTGTGTTTTCTTATCTTCTCTGCTCTTTTATTGCTATTTTCAAAATGAAGAACAGACCCTACCAAAGTGCTAAGGGCTGAAAACGTTTACTCTAAATGATACAAGAAACCCAACTTTGTGCCAATCCATTTTTATCCTCTCTTTGTGGCCATAACAAAGCTGAAAACAAGAACTAAACAATGGATAAAAAAGAATAATTTCAACTTTTTTTTTTTTGGCTGAAAGTAACATCAGTGACAATAACAATAATTCATTCAAAAGACAGAATGTTATCTTCCAACACAGCTAACATGCCTTTCTTTCTATCACTCATTATATATCTTACACATCAAGTACTTTGACCTCCTGACAAAGGAATACATTTGGAGCCACCACATCCCTGTACCCATACTGGCCTTGCTAACTGAAATCCAGCACATACTGCCATTCTCTTCTCTGCTCCCTCATGCACCTGACAAGAGGAGATAGATTATCAAATGAGCCTCCAGAAAAGCATTTCCAGAAACAGCAGTATAACTATCTCCTGCTCTTGCTTGTGCTCATGCAGCCCTTCAGAATCCAGTCCACTAATTTAACAGACTAACAATGACATGAGCTGTATTTTTGACAAGTATGGTGATGAGATCACTTAGATAAGCTTTCATTTCTGATACAGGCCATCACCATTACTTCCTTTTACCTACTAAAATCAACTGGTAGTATTTCATCATTAACTTTTTAGCACAGTAACCAGCAAATTCATCTAGTCTCAGCTGGAACTGTTTACATTTTAGATTTCATCTGTCCTTAATACTTTTGTGAGCATCAAAGAAGTACTCCCTTTTCCTCTTGGATGACTATTCTCTGCACTTTGTAACTGGAAAGTAAAATACTCTTGCGACGAAATATATTGAAACTTTTCTTAACTCATTAGATGCTCCTTTCTCCCCCCATAACCCTCCCTGACATTGAATGCAAAGCTCTGCACGGAAGCAACTACTGGAAACACAAATTCTCACCCCGGTGAATCCATAAAAGGCCATCAGCTTTCCTTCTGTATGCTAGCTGTCACATTAACATGTGTGCTACCCCTCATTGTCATATTTACTGTTATACCCTATTACCCTTTTGTTTAAGGGCCTCAGCCACAAATATCTTTCTGCACGAGGTGCTGTAAACACAGCCCTGCTTCAGCAAGCACAGCACTCCAGGAGAACAGCACAAGGTAAATGGTACAGACACATACATCTAGACTGGAGAGTACAGACAGAACACATGGTGTTGCTAGCAGTATTACCACAAGCCATCCAACCATCCTATGTGCAGTTAAAACAACTCAGTGCAGTACAGCTCCTCCAGATGTCAACTTAACTGAAGCACTGCTAACTTCTCCTTGTCTGCCTCCATGTGAGCACAAGCATCAGCTGCTACAATACACAATTCTCCTTATCCTCTAAAGGCTTCAGCGGGTGACCTTCCTGTGCTGAAAAGCTGTGTAAAGCACTAGAGTTATCTGAAAACTGCCCCAAGCCTCTAACAAAGGCAGAAATTCAGTGATGACAGTATAAAATTTTCAGCACTTTTCATGTCTTATCAGGCCTGGGGGAGTACATTTGCTTTTGAGAACTTCTGCTTCAAATCAGCTACAAATGGCAGTGGTTGACAAAAAGTGAAATAATGACAAGGAGTTAACCCAACTCTTTGAATGGCAGAATTTCCAATTCAGAGTCACTTCAGTTAGATTCAGGTCAATTCTCCCACATCTACCCTGCCTCTCTCCCTGAGCAGAAGCCTTTGGAGACAAACACTAGATTTGGTAGTGGGTAGAAATCTGCTACCCTCTGGCTAATGCAAACCAGCAGAAGCAGGGACAGAACCTGGATGTCCACCCAAGTACAGGTCCCAGGCAGTCACAAAGACAAAGGTAAAACAAAAAATTAATTGTAAAGCAAAATGACTCATGTCTGTGCAGGTAAAACAATGTCTGCAATTACTTTTATCCTTCAATAAGCAAAAAACAAAGGTCAAACTGCCACACAGGGACTCACAGATTACTTTCCAGCCCATTGCAGGAGAGGGATGCTGTCCTGTTTGGAAGTTGGTTCTCTGGCCTTGAAGTCTCCAAATAGCAAGAAGCATGAAACTTCATCTTTCCTCCCACACCTTTCCTTATGTGGGAAACAGCAACTTCCAGGAAACCATGGTCTGTAAGAGGATTCCTCCTCTGTCCCTCTCCTCTCTCAGTTCCTAGAGACACTTCCCTTTTACTTCTTCCTCTTAGAACTGTGAATCTCTCACAGTGTGTGCATGTGTAATATATTTATATATGGATGGCTCTCTTCTGCATTTCTTTTTTTCCTTGTAAAGCACCAAAGAACAACTGTTGTATGATCTGGCCTAAAAGGCAATGGACATTTCCTTGACCTTCTTAAACAGGTAACGGCTGTGGCTAGAACTCAGCTTAAGTCAGGCCACAAGATTAGTGTTTTTCAAGCAAGATAACCACTCTCAACTGCTTGAGAGTTACTCCTTTTCCCCAGCATGACCTGAAGAAGGAGGTAGCTACTGAGCCTCCACCTAAGAATAAGGTGCCCTTACATGAGCTTAGGCTAATTTGAGGCATCAGTGCAGCAAATGGCTTGAAAAGATAGAAAGTGAGGACTGGAGTCATATCATTTGGGAGTCTGAAGCTGAGAAATGTATAACCCCATACTAACTGTCGCATCTTCAGGTAATTTTTCTCTTCTGGTAATGACTCATTCATTTATAAACCAACACCAGTCACTTTTCTAACCTCACTGCTAATAAGCATCAGAGCAGAAATACTTTCTAATCAGAAAATGCTCTTCAGTGTAATACAGCTTTCCAATACCACTGTGCTGGGGCCTAAAAGTTGTGAACCTAATGAATGCACAGACATACACAGTAAGCTTCCTCCATGTTACGTTTACATCTCTTGCCTCACTGAGCAAATGTACAGGGGGAGGTAAAAACCTGAAAGGATTTAAACACATGATACTTGAGCAAAGTATCCCTGAAATCCTGTGTAAACTGTGTTGCTAATGCTTTTTCATACTCAGGAGAGGATGAGGAATCTCACTGCTTATAATTCTTTATTTTCACACTTGAAGCACTGATCTCATCCCAACAGCCCCTCACCTCATTTTGCTTCTCAGCAGCCACCTCTGCCCTTGGCCAGCTACTGCCCTGACCCAAGTACGGATTGAAATAAATGTAAGAAGACATAGAAAATGCTCCTACTGTGTAATTGTGACTGCAGTGCACTCTCTTTCACTGGCCACCTATTGCTGGAGTAACATCTGTGAGTCACCACACCACTGCTCCTATGAGCTGCTGCTGTTTTGTCATTGGAGCATAAAAGAAGAGCATCCTCTCCCTGCTCTGCTTCCTTTGCACTTGGTGAGGAAGTGACTTGAGTGGGAGGAGAGAAAGAGGGGCAAACATAAAACCACAGAAGTAAGCAACTAGAAGCAGAGACCAAACTTTATGCTTTTCATACATGGGCAAACAGCAGGCTCTGATTGCAGCTGGCTCTTGTTGTAGCCCTGTGGATTGTACCTTCACTCACATTGTCGCTGCAGCTGCTTGTCACCATACTGAGCTTGGTTATGTCCCAGCCCCTTAGTTGAGCACAGGTTTCCTTACCAAAACACTGCGTGTCTTTTATGTACTACAGAGATAGAGTCTGAAGTGCTACAGACAGTAGCTGCAATAGGAGGGTTTTGATTTCTTGTAGGTAAATAGTTCTTTTTAAGTAAAACAACCTGGCTATTTGTACCTGTTTCAGGCTTGCCCTGGTACAGTAAATACAAGAGTGACCTTGATTTTTCACATCATTTCACCAGGTTGCAGTCTTAACAGGACTTACTGTGCTTACAAAGCTTAAGACAAGAAAAATAGGCAGCAGGAAATCCTGTCACAGGCTTGTTTTGGTGGTGATGAGAGAGAAACAGTAGCAAGAGAAGGAAGGAAAAAATAACCCACCCCAAACCCCGTAAATTCAACACCTGTAGGCAACCTGCAAGTGGAGAGAGTGTGACTTCCAAACCACTCCCTGATCATCACAATGCTACTGAAACTACTCTGAGAGCAAGCATAAAGAAGGTAGGGATTAGTTTAGGATTCTCTGCTGGGTTTAAAAGAAGAAGTTTTGTGATGTTCATGTAGAGTTTCCAGATGACTTCAGGTGGTAGCACATGGACTGGTAACAAGTGTATTTGCACACTGCCTCCTCTCTGCAAACCCTGAAAGAAAGCATGTGGGAACTCCATCTCAGCCCCATTTGAAGTGTTATTTGTTTCCAAACTGTCAGGTATTGCTTTTGGGGAGGTTAGCCCTAGGCGTGGGACTATGTGGCACTGGGTTGTGCAAATGCCCAGAGGGAAGGTCTGCTTAAACGAGTAAATTAGAGAGTAGAGGGGGTGGATGGAAAAGGGAGCAGAGTTCTAAACTCTGGAGGTGATGTGGAGAAGGATGAGACAAGTTACCTCAGTTTGGGCAGGACCTGTGTCAGAGCTGGTGGTTGACTGCTGAGTCCTCGTCAGGAGCCACATCACTGTGGCTCTGCTCCTGCTTCTGTTCCTTGCCTTCACAGCACTGCCTGGGCTGTGGGCAGTGCCCCTGAGGGTGAATGAGGCTGCTTGCATCCAGAGGACTGCCTTTCCCTTTGTGGGAATCACTGATGCATTAAAAGCTGCAACAACCTTGGGAAAATTACATTTACCTTTTTCTCCTCAAGTTTTGTTTGCTCTTTTACATGAGAGCCAGAGCCCCGCATCCAAGGGGTGGCACCAGCTGATGGAAGAACAGTACTTCCAGCCCTGGTACCTGCCTCTGGCTGCTGCTCACATACTCATGTCTGATCCAAAACACTCTTAATGAACTGATCCCTGCCCCTGGACACACAGGTTCCTTCCTTTCCAGCCACCAAGACAAAACTGAGATCTGCAGGAATAATTACTGTAAGTGCCCCACCTTTGCCATGTAAGAACTCTTTCCAGAGAGAGGAGAGGGGACTGAAGGGATTGGCTCAGCACTCAGTTGCGATATTTGATTTTCCACCTCTCAGCTGCAGATGAGGTAAAAGGAAACAGCATGAGACTTCTCCCTTCCTTGGTCTACCAAATACTCTTTCTCTGCTGGGGAAAGGCTCCCTGTCAGGTTCCTTGCAAACAACCCTCTGTTACCAATCTTCTTGGGCCCAGAGGCATGTAACTGGGCATATTTTATCCACTTGGTTAATAAATAAACAAACCCCTCCTGTGACAGACAGCCTTTTTGACTCCACACAGGGATGCAGGGCTCCTCTCAGAGCAAGGCCAGTATCATGAGCTGGAGCAGGAAGCTTTGAGAAGATAAAGGAGAAGCTGGCCTGTCTGCTCAGAGCAAAATAAAAAATACTTAGGGAAATAGTAAGAAGGTTTCAGCAGAGAAAATGCTAAGGGAGGGTCTAGTCTGAGGAGATTGTTTAGGCTGAAATACAGGCTCTTCTGTTTTAAATTAGACCCTAGGTAGGGGGTAGAGACACAGTGAATCTCTGTTGGATGCATCATGAGCACAATGTTGGTTTATCATCCCTTCTCTGAGATGATTTACACACAAAGCAACTTAGCAAAGAACTATCTTTGCTTAAGTTCTATAAAACCAAAACCCAACCTGGCCTGACTATCGCAAAGGTGGGCCAAAGCCAAAAGCTTTCAGCTAAATGTCTCTTGCTTTCCAAGACTTGTTAGTCTGGGTACAATAAAGCTGAGATTCAATTAATACTGATGTTGGTTTTGAAAAAAAATCCTGCTGAATTTTGATTCTGAAAAAAACAAGTTCGAATTCCAAGGGTGCTTGGGAAAGAAATTAACAACTGCTTAAAATAGTATAGCTTGTAATATTGCTTTCCTCCACAGAGTCTTCTGCAATGTATTGCCAGCTTTGCAAGCCTGCAGTCCTACCAGGCGTGATCGTCACCAAGTGAAACTGAGCTTAGACTTCAGCAATGAACTTTGTTGTTTCAGTCCAGTCCCCACAAGAAACTTTCCTCCTCAAACCATCCTGCTCTTTACCTTAGAGAGGCAGAGTCACTAAAGCAGTGAATATTGCAGGTAGGAGTGAAACAGACTGGCAGAACAATGTGGCTGCAGCTCCCACAGCTGCAAATGCAGTCAAATCTGAGATAGATATGTTCTTGCAAGTCCAGAATGGCAGGAGATTTTTGAAATATAAGTGCATTACACTGTTATACAAGGACATAGCAGATGCCAGTTCAGTGAGTAAACAAAAAAGCATAGCCCATCCCTGTGTCATTACAACTGTCTCATTTAAAGGGCAGTTTTGACCAGAATGATGCATTTGTGAGTCACACAATGGGGAACAGGTTGTGACTTCGCTCAGAAATCTACCTTGCTTTGGCTTCCTGTCAGCACGGCTGAAGGACTGACACCTGTCATGGCACAATGTCCACATGTAGCAAGACAGATCCAGTTTAGCCCCCTGCATCCCTCAGGACCTGCATTCACCCAGCTAAGCATGTACAGCCAGTTAAAAACCACATCTGCACACAGCCTCACTGCACACTCTGTATGGGCGGTTGACAACATGCACATAGCCTTTATGCATGTATATTTTCTTGCGTGTCTGAAACCAGACTGATAAACACCTCTTCAAACTGGTACTCAGCTTCATTCTCTGTTATCCAAACATTTCATCAAAGGCCACTTCCCTACAAAGCTTAGAGAGACATCTCAACCCAAGCCAGACAAGCCACATACCAAAAGCCTTTTGTAAACAAGGAACCAAACCTGAATTTATTTGCTAATAGTGGAGGGGTGACAGCCGTTATTTTATATCCGCAATATTTTGTGAATTCTGAAAGACTTAAATCTCATAAGGTGATTACACCATTAATTAGCAAAACACTCTATCCCTGAGGTGCCAACACAGCAGCTGTTTCAGCTGAACAGCAAAGAAAAGCCAAGAGGGCAAGGTAACAAACTGGCAGTGACCCCATGGGCAGCCCAACTGCTCCAAGCACCCCCACACTGCCACCCCATAATGGGGAAGCACTCTTGTTCCAACAAGGGATGACTTCAACTCTCCTTCTGCCACCCCAACCACCCCAGCCTCCTAGAGCAGTACCCCCTCTTCCACCTGGGTGCATGAATGGGGATTCTAACAAAGTGGCCATCTGTTGCAGCCTGGGCCCTGTATTTCTCAGGATGTGGGTTTTACCAGGAAGCTGTTCATACATAGCTGATCAGCCCAGAAGGGATCTCTCTGGTCATTAATTCCTCTGACCCTCTGCAAGGTGGAGATCATAGAAACTACCTCAATGATCTCCCCTTCCAACTGCAGTGTGAAAAGAAAAAAGGACAGAAATAAAATCCCAGGAAGGTACCCTGTGATGCAGAGGCTATCACAGCTTTTTGATCCATTACTCTGTGAACACGGCTTCATTTCTAGCTTAAGCATGTCTGGCTAAAACTGCAAAGTGCAGAGCCCCACTCCTGCACTGTGAGCTGGGCAGAGCAGCCCTCCACCGTCAGCTTTGGTCCCTCACCTTTTCCTTCAGGTACCTCCAGACCACGGCTGTACCACCACAAACCTCCCTGAAGGGTCAGTGATCAGCCCAGCTTGATGCAGCTGATGGTAAGGGACAAGATGAAGGACTGTGGTGACCAGGGGGACAGGCTGGGACCCCTCTCCTAAGCAAGGGACATTTGGACAGCCACAAGTCAGGTCCTACACATGCTGGCTAAGGATGCCCTGAAAGAAACACTTTGCACCACAGCAAGTTTTCTACCAGAGGCTGAAGATGGGTGGGCAGGAGGATGATCCTCTTCACAGCACCCTCCCCTTTTAGATAACAGCTCTGACCACAGACTGTGGCTGTGATGTCCTTTGTCATGTCAGGCAGGGTGTGACTCTGTTGGGGCTCATTCCCTTCTCTTGAGGCCTGCAGCAGGCACTGGTGACACAATGGCACTGCCCTCCCAGAGAGGGATTCTTGGCAGCACAGGAGTTCCTGCAAAGCCCAGCTTAGGCCATTGTGTTCTGCCTCCCTATAGTGGACTCACTATAGTCAGGAGCAAGGAAGAAAGATCTAGAAAGTACCACCTGTGGCAGCAGATCTAGCTTGGAGGAGTGTAGGAACATCCATGGACGGCAGGGAGAGGGAACTCTGCAGACCTGAGACACACTTGAGAGAACACGTGGTTTTATTGCAAGGGTCGTGGGTAAAAAGGGCTATGCCTCCAGCCACCAGCCTTGGCTGAAGGGAGGTCCCAAAAAGAGAGGGAGAGAGAGAGCAGGAGGGTAAGAGGTGAAAGAGGTAAGTGAGGTGGCAGGGGTAAGGGAGGTGAGCAAGGTAAGAAAGGTGGACCAGTTAAGAGCGATGGGGCAGGTAAGAGAGTGAGGATCTTGTTACAATACATTATATCTCCTTTTGTGTTGAATACTCTAATTTACAGTGACTAACTGGCCCAAGATACAAAACCTACAGACTTTGCATACAGCCTATGAGAACTACTGTATTACCATATCACCCTGTATTCTAAACTCTAAAGACTATCTTCTTATCTATCTTTTTCCTGATACCTTGGCAGGGCTACTCTCTTGAATCCTTTTGTTTTCTATCCCTCAACCTATTTCCAGCTAATCACTGTCTTCCTGCCTGCCATGATTACATCTCAAAGCTGTCTTTCATTTCTATTTCACTCACAGGTTTTATATTTTTAGTACTTCTTGCCAGGCAATCACATTTGTAAGCTTTTCCTGTCTCTTCTTTACCAACAGAGGAGACTGTATCCTCATAAGAGGGTTGGGAGCTAAATTCTGCTGGATTAAAGACATTTTGATACCATTTTTGATAATTTTCATCCCACTCTGTCACCTCAATACCATGACCAACCCTCCAGAGCGCATTTGCTTAGAAATATCTCTGGTGGGACAGAGACCGTTCTGGGCTTGGGGTAGCCAGTGAGGGCCCCTGAGCAGTGCAAGCAGCACAACAGAAACTCTGCCCACCATTCTTCCCACAAGAAACTGTGCTGAGGGATCCTGTTCATCTTCAGAGCACATTACACGGCAGCAATGGCAAATCACCTGTGGAAAGTCCACAAGCAGCCAAGGGGTCCTCTTGGTTTATGCCAGGTTATGCAGATCCAGGTAAAGGAAAAGCACAGAGTTTGTTTAAAGACATTCTGTCTTCCACCTTCGGGAAAAGAAAATGGGCCTATCATTTACAGGAAGAGGAAAGGCCTTACATTGCTCTGATGAGGAGCAGGATCCCACACACCTTTCAATCCATCAAAGGATTTGGCCATCACATTCTCAAAAGTAGTGACAGGAAAAAGAAAAAGTAAGTTGTTAATAAAATATGGAGACAATTTAGGAATTTGCTTGAAGAAGTCCATGATAAAAAATCTCCAGCTGAGATCCAGCCTCTACTTTGTATTTCCCTGTGCTCTGCCTCATCTTTCCTTAAATACATGGGGCACAGGGCTTCTGTCACTCCTTTAGCATGACTGCTTAAAGTTTGAGAGATTTTACTAGTCTGAGGAAGGTTTTCCTTCACATTCAACTTAAATGTGCCATTTCTTGAAGTCATCCCATTGTCTTTTACACTCTAGCAAGCAGAACAAATGTGAATTAAATGGAAGACACATGAAATCTTTATAAAGCCCAGCGTTTCTGCTACCATGAAAGTTCCTTCACTCTAGAGTGGAAGGGGTCTTTTTTCTCTGCTGTATTTTCCCCATTAGAAAATGAAGAAGAACATAAATTTTCCTCATGACTTGAATTTAGCTTAATTAGCAGTCCCCTGCTGATGTAATTAAACCCAACGAGATTTTTTTCTTTTTTTTCTTTTTTTTTTTTTTCCCTGCTGAGCTGCTGCCCCTTTTCCCCTCCTTCCATATTCAGGCATGGAAAACAAGGGAGGAATTAGACAGACAGAACTTATTATCTATCAAGCTGCAACTTCAGACTGGGCAGGAATAACATTTAAGATACAAAAAGCAAATTTTATCAAGCTTTTTCCTCCTCAGAGACTGCCACAAAAATATTCCTTGTTTGTCACTGAGAATGAACCATTTTCTCTTTCATTTCTGCTTTCTGTCATATATTTCATTTTCGCTGCCCCCTTCTGTCTTTCAGGTAGGGACCTAGGCTGCTAACACAGAATCATGGGTAACTCAACAACAAAATGCCTGTATTATCTTTCCTTTTTTTTAATTTTTTTTCCTAGTCTGTCAGGTAATTGCAATTCTAAAAGCTTTTGCATATTTACCACAGAAACATGTCTTTCCTGGAGGATGGGACTGTCATCAGGTAGAATATCTTATTTAATAAGCCTCTTCTGAGGTATAAACTAGGGCTGGGGATTTTTTCCTGGCCTCCTTCAGAGCAAAGGACAAGCAGATAAAGATCAGCTGCTGCAGTGCTACACTGTTAAAATTCCTGTTCCTGTGAAAATTAACTCTCTCCAAGCTCAGAGTTCAGGTAGGCTTTGCTACCATGAAATTCATGAAGTAGGAAAAGGGTCTGTTATCAACTCATGTTGGTTTTTCATCCCTGGCCCGTGAGCTGTGGATGCTGCCAAGACTGATTTTCATTAAATCAGTCATGAAGAAGGATAGGATTTTCTCTCTTTGCCCCTGTTTCACAGAAGTACAACAAAAATGTGGTCTGAACATTTCTAAATTCAGCTGTTATCTAAAGACAAATTCCTTTCACCCCCTTCACTATTTCTCCCCACCCCTGAAGCAACAGTACAACTGCTTTTCTTGGTCCCTAAGATGCTGAATCAAGCTAACTGGTACCAAAGAGAGGGTCTGAGAACATCTAAGAACAAGAGAGACTTTGTGTCTTGGAGTCAAGACAGAGTGTGGATGCCCTGCCAGGGTTTTGAAAAGAGGCTGCTCTGCTGAAACTGTTCAACCAGCTGAAGAGGGATATATCCGGTTCACACATTTCACTCCAGGCACACCTATGCTGAGGTCACAACTCCATCCTAGCACATAACAAAGGATTGTGAGTGGGAATCAACAGACAACAACAGATCCTCAGTCCAACACAAATCACTGACAATATTTGCCTGGAGGAGAGCTGACAAGAACCAGCCAGAAGACTCCCATTGACTCAGAGCCTGTGTGAAAACTAATCATTGACAAACATTCTTCTGCATCCATAGAGTTTTCCTGTGGGCCAACCTTACACTTGTTAAGTCTCAGGTTTCATATATGAGTACCAACTGGAAGACACATTTGAAATATGGATTGATTGTTTAGGTTAAAGTAATTCTGAAACCAAGAACCTATATCCATAGACTTGGAATGGAAATGTGGACATCCCCTCTTCTGGAAAAGTTCCAGAGAAAACAAACTGATACTACTGAAAGACTTTCTAAATTTTAACTGGCAAACTCTATTTTTACAACACTTTTTTAAAAAATCACAATGGTTTTCAAAGCAAATAAACTCCAATAGGTTAGGACATCATTTTTCTTATCATCAACAAGCCATTCTAACAGCCATCTCTGTTTAGAATTAAGGGATGACTCTCATTCATTTGAATGAATGAATGAAAATTCCCATCTCTTACCTGTAGTATCTGGATTGAAGGTAAGTAGAACAGACAGCTTTAGACACATGGCTAGCTGAACCAAAGTCTATGACCTTGACCCTATATGGCTGTCGGGATGGGTCTACCAGCATGATGTTCTCTGGTTTGAGATCAGCATGAATTAGTCCCAGGCTTTTCAGCTTCATTAGGGCAGTTGCTACCTGCTGGAGAATTGGTCGAATGTACTTAAGGGGCAAGGGACTGAATTTATTTTGTTTTAAGAAATCATAGAGGTTCTGCTCCAACATTTCAAATACCAAGCATGTGTGATTCTTGTGCTGGAAGCACTCATAAGCACGAACAAAATTGTAGTCATCCGCGCTTTCTGTGCTCAGCCGAGCCAGGATGCTCACTTCAATCTGGCCTTGCCGGGCATAAGAAGGGTGGTTTTTTAGGATCTTGATAGCCACAATCTCATTAGTGCCACGTTTCCAGCATTTGACTACTTGTCCGAAGGTTCCACGGCCAAGAAACTCTAACACTTCATACGTGTTGGTCATGGAACAGAGCACCTCATGTTGCACCAGCTGGTAATCCCCTTCGCTGTTGGAGCCACTGTTTTTGGAAGTGGCTGTGGAGGTGGTGGCGGTGGCTACAGTGGCCCCACTGGCATTGTTCTGAATCATTGGTGGATGCTCCTCGATAATCTGCACGCTGCTTGTGTTCTCAATCTCCTCACTCTTGCGCTTAAGTCCACATTTTTGGTAGGTGTCCAGAAGGCTCACAGTGCTGCGACGCATCAGGTTGTGTGGCCCGCCCAGTGTTTGCCCAGACACTGCAACCACACCCGAAGTGCTGTTGGCAGATGTAACCACAATGTGCCCCGTGCTTGCTGGGAAGATGATGGTCTGCTCGTAAGGGATGCTTGGGTTGGGGATCTGGAGGGAGGTGCTGACAGCTGCGGCAGCGGCTTGGGAGGACTGCACGTTCTTGCTCTGGTTGTAGACTTTGCTGTGTGTGCCGTACCCAGTCATATCCCAGTTCGAACTCGGCTCCACTTTCAGTTTCTTCACGCTACAGAAGGCACTTGACTGAAGGGTATGAGGAGAGAAAACTTGCACATGCGAGGCCATACCTGCAATACAACATCAGAGTGAAACCACAGTGTCAAGTTGCCTTCCCCAGCTTTTTTCATTTTCTCAGTGGCAGGAAAGGGAAATGGGATACAGGCTTCAGATACATCACATGCGCACACAAAAAGCAAGTTCTTCCAGATATGTGTATTTGACATAAATAAAATATTATGCTCTAAAATAAACCCTTACTCCGGATTGAATTATACTAAGAACATTCAAGATTTCTGCTCTCTTGCTCTCCCCCTTTTCATTTTTAATAACAGGAATGTACATGTTATTTTTACCTCCTCTGCCGAAAGAGACTTCTATTCCTATTGTCTCCAGGAATATATCTAGCTCTCTGGAAGAACTCACGTCAAATACTCCAAAGTATTCTGACTACGGAAGCCAAATCTCAAATCTTCAGCCTCATCCTATCTTAAGCAGTTTGGTGGATTGGACTTAAGCCCTCCACTTATTCCCACAAAACCACTACGTAACTTCTGGCCTACACAGAGTGAAGATAGGACCAGGAGATGATACACTGTGAGCAAATGGAGGTGCATAGATAAAGTTGAGGAGCCAGAACAGAAGAAGATGATGTTTCAGATTGCTTGCCAAGTCTGTGAGTGGGAATTGTGCACAATGCTAGTCTGTGCTCAGGGACACTGGAGATGGGAGTTACACAACATGAGCTTCACTGTGTGCTTTCAGGGCTCCCAGATTTATAAAATTGCGTTCATCTATTCTTATTCACAGTGGCAATACCATCACTGGAAAGCAGATCCCCTGGAAATGAACAGCATTGTTCATGAAGCAACATACACATTAGCATGTGGCAGAATTAGGTCCTAATATAGCTTTATTTTTACAGAAAAGTCACAAACCTATTTTAATGCAAGCTTATTTGGTTTCAGAAGAGTTAATGATCATCTAAATCTTTTTAAAAAACCACAGACCACCAAAAAACAATCCCACAACCTCATAACCAAAGTGAAAATAATGTATCACCAAGACAGATTTACTGAAGGATTCTGAGTCATATTCCACTAAAACAGAAAATGTGCCTATTCAAAGAAAAAAGATGTGGTGCATGGAGAAGGAGACAGCTAAGTTCTGACTTGCTGACAGCTTTCCCTGCCCAGGGTAGGGACAGTACTGCTGGGGCAGACATTTTGTGAAGAACACAAATCCATGGGGACTTCTAGGGAAGGAGTCAGCACCCAGCAGGAGTTACAGCAGAAAGGCACAGCCTACTTCACCCTTCTCTCTGTCATCAGTGTTTCTTTTTAATAAACCAGAATGACTATTGAAGAATAAGACAATATGCTGAGCTGGTACCATTGTTGAATTATTAAACACAATCATAACCTTGACCTGTTTTCAACTTTAAAAAGTTAAAAGCTGAATGAATGTTTCAGTAATAAAACCACAACAAATTCTGCAGTGCACATGGATGACTTCTTCATGTGGAAGCATAACAGTACCTGACTTGGCCTCCTCATACTTCACTAGTCCATGATCCTCTTCAGAAGATTTTCTGGAGCTTGTGTACACTCACACACATGCATGCATAAACTTACACACTCATATAGAAAAGTATGAATGTCACTCCACACTCACAAAGCTCAGTAATCAAGTTAACAGATCTAAACACACCCAACACTCTTTTTCCAGTTAACTCCCAGCAGCCCAAAGGCCAAGAGTGGCTCAGGAGAGGGGTGCTGTGGTGAGCCAAAACCTACCATGAGTAGGTTCAGCTACCTATTCAGCAGTAACAGACCAAGCAATTTCTCCACTTTGCTTCACCACCCCCGCCCTCACCCCTGCTGCAGTGATGAATTTATGAGGGCAGAGCAGAGGCAGAAGAAAACCCTTTCAGGACACATGGGGAAACCCTCACCTGAGCTTGAACACGGCACACAAAACCCCACTGATCCCACTCTAGCAACAACATCCTGCAAACCATAGCATGGTGCCCTATGCAGACACGATCCCCATTTCTCAGTGGACTTATGACTGTTTGCTGTCATTCCTTTTAACTCCATTACCCCATGCTCCCCCAACCTCCTGGGCAATTTCCAAGGTCTCTGCAGCTGGGTATCAGACACTCTCCAGCTCCTTGCCCTGCTAACATCACTTCTCTCCTCTCTCCTTTCCACAGGGCAATGATGCTGTCACAAAAGCCATGGCATGTGGCAGGCAGTGAGCTCGGGGAACCACAGCAGTGCTACTCAACTGGTCATCCTGGACACAAAAATCGTATGTGAGTGAGCCAAAACCGTGCTTGTTTTTCCACTGATTAAGAAGAATCATGGTGTTCCTTCTAGTATAGTACTGACCTGCCTGGAGAGAGGGGGTGGTTTGATGTATGTTTTTTCCCTGGATGCAAATAATATGGCAGATGTAATTGGTAACATATTATGGACCTAGCAGAAGTGTAATTTATAGTTTTATGGCTTTCATTCCACGGTGTGCTTGAGCAATCTCTCTTCGTAGAAAATAAAAAGGGAAAAAATGACTGACGCAGAACAAGGAGAGATGTTCTTCTTGCACGCTCCTCTAAAGATAACACCCAAAGACTGAGGTATAGCAAATTAAAGTCAAGGATGTGAAGCACAGCAGCTGCAACTTTCTCAGCACCATTGTAAAAATCAGGATAATTGCCACCATTAAGGGACATGCTTTCAACTGGTGCAAACTGGCAGGGCTCCACTCGATATCAGCTGATGCTAAAAACAAGGTCAGCAGTCACTCAACATTGTCAATGTCAGATGGTTGCCTGTGCCCTTTGGTGAAACGAGTTGTTAGGGACTGGTTTCCACATTGACAACCAGCCCCTTGCTGTCCCTGAAACACTACTGGCAGCCTCAGCAGAGGACAAGAAAAGGGGATAAACACTGACTCACCCTGGCACCCCAAAAATGGAGGGGATGAAGGAAGCAGTGCTTCCGTGGATAAAGCAAGGACTTTGGACTCTTCTGCTGCCAGTGCTCCCTCCTCAGAGGTTACGTCTCATCACAGAAAAAGTCTGGGTTTTTTCCCTTAAAAAAAGAACTATGAATTCATCTTCCTTACATCCAAAATTATTTTCTCATGTTTGAGGTTTTAAGGGCACACATTGTAAGGAAAATAACTCAGTGAGTTCTTCAGCATAGTCCGATACCAAGAAATTACAGGCTGATTGACAGCTTGGTGATGGGAAAAGGCAGCTTCTGCAGCAAAGTAATTTTTATTGCAAATTTTCCTGTACAGTTAATGTGAGACAAACATAATCCTAAATTTCCTGAGGACACAATAAAACTGTGCCAGTGGCATGTTGTTTCTTTCAAAAAGGATTTTTGCTCCAAGGCAATATTAGGAATAGTAATAAATGTGAATAAAAGTTGGATGGTTTTATTACAGGAATCAAATTCCTCATTACAGCCTGTAATATGATTTACACCTTCAGCCTTTTGATTACATAGGCTGACAACAGCTTGCCACAACATCCATGAGGAAACAAGTCAGCAATAATGAGGTGATCCATGCCAGCCAAACTTAGTGGCACTGATGTCTCAGAGACAGTGGGAGTGCCCCCAGGGAGCATTCTTGCTCCTGGGGTCTTGGAAAGACAGAGGGGCCATAAGCTGCAGAGGGATGGAAAATGGGATGTTTCACTTGGGAAAAGTTCTCCTAACACCCCATTAACAGGTCTGACAAGAAACCTCCTCTGCAAGGCTGGGCCTCTCATATCAATTCCCTTCTCTGCAGGAAGATCCTAGCAGTCACCTTTCTGCATTTTGCATGGAATGCCCAAGGCTGGCACCAGGCTCTTCACCTTTTTTGCACTCTGCCAGGAGTGGAGGGGGTAAGGATACCTGGCATGAGCAGCTTCACCCACTGAGCATCCCTGCAGCCCCATCTACACCACCCAAAGCTTTGGCTGGACTAAGCCAAGTGGCAATTCCAACTGACCTGGTCCCTGTCTTGGCACGGGTGCAAGGCAGGCCTCTATTGGCCAGCCAGGATGAAGCTAGGATGCCACAACAGCTAAATACATATCCTGAGGAGTGGAAGTCTAAGTTTTGTATCATCCCTGAGCACGGCGAATTTCTGGGCTGGGAGCAGAATGAGGGTTGGGCACCATGCATTAAATAAAATTGGTAGTTCATTTCTTTAGTAATGAGTTTAGTGTAGTCATTTAAAGCTCTCACAAAACTGACAGTAACTGGATTTAATGGGGCCTTCCCTCTCCTTGATACGACTTACATATCTCCCCATAGCATCTACACGAGCTGAAGTAAGTAAGGTGCAGCCAAGGGACAGTGTTAAAACAGCTGGAATGACTTTTAATAAAAGACTTGAGGGTTTTTTGTTCCTGAGAACTCCTCCCACGTCAGCTTTCACTTAATAATAATTCAGCAGGTGCTATTTACAATTCAGATGGCTCTCTTCTGCATGCACACACAAATCACGCAGCTGCCTCACTTGTACTTCTAACAGGTTTCAGGAAAGCAAATGAGGTAAAGTTCTCTATCCACCCATGTCACCCTAAAGGGCAAAAAAATACACTTTGGGGACTAAAGAAGGAGCAGTCTGAAAGTCACTGATGTTTTCTTCTGGTTTACTCCCAGCACTCACTGCTGATTTTTAAGCGTAGCCTTGGAGGTGGCAAGAGACCAAGCCAGTGCCCTATATTAAGTAGGAAGTCAGACCTTCTGCAGTACCTGCAGAGCTGCCAGTGCTCTGTAACCAGAGGCTGCTTCCTGGCTGCTGCCAGAACGGCAGTGCCTGCTTGAAAAATACTGTAGAAAGCACATGGCGTGTGTTGAGCATATAAATGATGCTCGTAAGACAATACTGAAATAAGTATCTTCCCCTTCTCCCCAGAGAGGCACAAGCCTGCAAACCCATATACACGCCCAGGCTGAAAAGGCAGTGAAAAGAGGATCAGCCAGGTATGGGTAATGCATTGCTTCTTCAAAATAGCCATGTCTCAAGCACAGCACTCTTCTTCACAGTGGCCTCTGTGTGGCTCCTTTTGAGGCATTGTCCCCAGCACCACTGCACTCTCAGAACCTCCTGAAAATTTATGTCCCTGGAGGCTATACAAATTCTTTCCCTTGTGCTACCAAATGTTTGGAGACAACCTCAAAGCAGAGCTCAGACCTCAACAGCCTCAGCTCCTTCCTGTTCCTGGTGAGCATAAGATGTCAAGGGGTCTTTGTTCCAGGTGAAAATTTCCCTGCCTCCCTGTTCTGCTTTTCCTGTCCTGCTAGTAAAACTGTCCCAGCCTAACTAGTAGTTTTCTAAATGTAGCGCACAGCAGTTCCCAAAGATGTAAGATGTGACAGAGCACATCCCCTACACTGCTCCAGACCTGGATTCACACAGCTCCAACCTGCTATGTTTGATCCATGTCTTACGGCCAAATGAAAAAGCAAGACTTTCCAATGCACAGAGTAGCCATAAACAAAATCAAACAGAAAAAGCCAAGCATCCATCTCCTCCTCTCTCACCCCCACCCAAAAAGGACATCGCTCTAGTGCAATGGCCAGGGCACTCTAATCATCATCACCTTCAAATCCCTTATCTCCCTGCCACCCCAGCTGCCCTCCTACATATCCTTTTCCTGCATTTATAACATCAACAACCTTGCCTCCTGTTTCATTCTGCACATCATGACTTTTCTTTGTAAGTATGATGAAAATTATCAACCAGGACTTACTCAGTACTCTTGAGCATGGAGCTGGTGTAGGCAGTTACTCCCTATCATGGTCTGATCAGGTTATTTTGGCATGTGGCTCAGGATACTGCTGTTTGCCTCACAAACCATCTTTATTCCCTTCCTCACTCTCCCTCTAACTCCTTAAATCAAAGGCAAATTGTCTCTGCTGGCTACTGAAAGCTTTCTTAGCTGTAATTAGAAACATTACAATTCTTATTCATCCTTTTGCTGTGGGCTCACGGACAGATGAGTGTGAATAACAAGCTGTGGGCTCCTCTGACATATCCCTGGTTTTGGGCACATGAAGCAAAATCTCAGAGACAAATACATACATTTACATTTCAATACATTATTACATCTCAGTGCAAGATTCTTCCTCCATCTCCCACTGCAGTAATGACAAGAGATATTGCAGATTTCCTCAGTTAATCACATGACTAGTTTATGTTTCACACGATAATTAATTAACTATGCAACACCTGAGAACACAGGTTAAAATATATCTCACCAAAGACTGCCCCATCACTTCCCTGTAGATGCTACAGTAACTGCACCTGACACCAATTTCTAGATCTTGGTGTGAGAAGGTCCAGCAGCCCAGTCCGTGCTCCCCTGAACTGAAAGATAACCCCTAGATACCTTCTTATGGGAAAACTCAGCACAGTTAGAATAGTGCAAAACTTCTCTTCAGGATACCTCACTGTTACTGTGTGGAAAGCAAATGAAGTCAGCAAGAGAATACAATTTAATCATCTACAGCCTCGACAAAACAGAGCCAGACCCGAGTACCCCCTTCAACAATCTGTCAAAGCTGACAGAAAGACTCTACAGAAATCATGAAATGAGACTGCAAATGCCCTACCAAGACATCAAAGTGCTCTCCAGACATAAAGTGAGAAACCTGGGAGTCCGTGGCACCCATGTCAAGTCTCTGGGGCTTGAGAAGACAGATCACAGCCCTGTCTTGCAAAGCAACAGTCCTCCAAGCCAGGGAGGACTTCTGGAGTCCCAAGAACAAAATGAGGTGGTGAACAATAAAGATGGAGGCGGGGGCAGCACCTGAAAGCCTTCAAGGTCTGCATGAGCGTGTAAAGGAACTTCTGCACAACGTAAGCATAAAGGCATTTTAGGAGAGTGGGTGTCAGTGAAGTCAGGAAGAAGTTCTACAACCAAAAGATCAGTACTCCCAAGGGCCTCAGAGGAGAAGAAAGTCTGCATGGGAGTCAGAGATGGGATGAGAAAGAACAGAAAAAAAGATGAAATCAGACAGGTAGGATTGACAGAAGTCCTGCTTTGAAGCTTTATCTTTGGAGGACACTAAAGGATGTCTAACAAATGCTTGGCTGAAGAAATCCCTCTTTCAGATTTCTTGGAGAGAGACCCAGCAGAACTGAGGCAAGTGTGGAATGCTCGGCTGGGGCTGTGCTGCAGGCTGCTGCGGAACCCATGAGCAGCATCACATCTGTTTAAAGAGCTGAAGACTGCGGCAACACCCACAGCACCACTTAAAATGAGGCATGACATGCCCCTGGTAAGGTCTGGATGGAATACACAGGATCTGGCTGCAAAGGAAGATGAAGATGCAAGGAGAAAGGCAGGGAAGCTGGGCACAGGGCTCTGACAAAGCAGAAAATTGAGACAGACTGATTGGTTACCGCCTGACAGCTACCTTCACAGGACCTACAGCACTCTCAAACATTGAGCGTGTGGGGTATTTTAGGAAATGAAGAGAAAGGATAGTGCAGGTTGATCCAGTTTAAGGAGTTGCAACAATTCTGTAAATAATGCCTTCACATCATCACACAAACACACACCTGACCCTCACAGAGAAAAGCCTTCAGCTCCTCAAGGAAACACCTTGAGCATTTTTCACCTTGTCTTCCAGACTTTAGGGCCAAGAAAACATCCCCAAAGTTACAGCCAAATAGTCATAAACCTTTTCTTACTGTCACCTGTGGCTTTTGGTTTGCATTCCAAACTAGGACTGTAAACCCAGAAATGCATGATGTGAAACAGGCCATGAGCTGGGACCAGAACAGGCACAGTAGGACTGAGCCAGCTGGCCCAAAGCAAAAATCACCATGGAGACACAGGGTGCAGGATTTGGATGTGAACTCAATTCTCCCCAAAACAACTGTCTCTCTTGATCCATTCACCTTTGAGACTGGCAACTAGCTCTCGTGTGATACCACAGGTGATAAGAGAGCTGCTGCAGCCTCCATGATAACAGTGTGTTGACAGGTTTATCTATGGGAACCAGTGATTCTGTTTGCTATATTTGGGGTTGTACTGACCTCTGTCATACAAAACACAGGGTCACACTCAGGCACACATAGACAAGTAAACATTTGCACAGCCAGAAGACCCATGAAGGCAATGAATCTCTTAATCTCCAAAATAAATGAGTGATGCTACCCCAAGCAATTCCACAGAAGTGCCTCTGGACACCTGCCTGCTCCACTGCTGACTGGCTTGCTGGGGCTGGTGCACACCTGATCTCCCACTGTCTTCACATCAACTTCATTTTTAAGCAAGGTCTAATAGGACAGAGGCCAGGTCAGTGTGGAGGGAAGAGGCTGTTTGGCTAAGGAAGGACAGCCTAGGTGATGTACAAAGCTCTTGCTTACATAGAAGAAAACGCTGATTTAGGCATGAGGATAAACTAAATGAAGGATTTCAGAGCCTTGAAGAGTAAACATCCAGAAGCTCAGGAAAGTCTAACTACTTGAGAAAGGAGAATATAAGGCCTTTGTGTGTGATGAAGTTCAGGGACAGCACTAACAGCCTACTCCCCCTCAAAGCTCTAAAAGAAAAGAAATCAGTCCAAGGGAAGTCATTAGGAGAAACAAAACTATAAAAATCTCCACCTGTATCAGCAGAACTCCCTGGCTACCATCAATCTCTCCCCCAAGTTTCTCTTTTGTGCAGGATATGATTATTTATTGACATATTTATTTACTCAGCTCTGCAGTGCTTAACACCATGGCTGCTGGGCTTCCTGCACTGTCAAAATTAGAGCATGACAGAAGAGGAGTGAAGCTAAATGTAGAGACCCAGTATAACACAAGCCAAATGCCTTCTGCAGTGCAGCCTGACGCATGCTACCATTGAGATGGGCTAGACTGGGAGACCCCACAGCCAGCCTGGACAATAAACACTCCCTTGGTGTAACTTTGCTGCAGATCACTCAGTGCTTTCAAGACCCTGCACAGTGACCTGCAGAGACCCAGGCACCAGAGTGCACCTCAGGCCTCGTTCAAGTGCTGACCATGAGTACCTGCTGTGTGGCACAGGTATGGCACAAATGCTGAAACTAAAGCAGCAGAGCCAAAAATCCACAGTAGAAACGAGAGATGGATGCAGATGACATACCAGCTAAAGAGGCTGTCAAGCCTTCTTCTCATTCCTGATCCTACATTTAAGAACTGACATGTCACTTTATGCTTCCAGCAGCATACAGCCACTTGCCCAACCTCTTCAGAAGTATCTTTTTGGCATAACTACAACTGTTTTGCAGCCATGTGCTTTCGACTCAGAACATTCAATTCTTTCCTTTTCCTACACAACGAAATGAAAGGATTCAGCTTAGATGCAGTGGGACAATGAGTTTAGAATCACCAATGTGTTGGTGGTGTTGCAGCCAAGCTATCCACAGTCACACCTATGGGTTTTGACTAATGATGTAAGGGAAGTATGGCCAAACTGAGTCATGAAGGAAAGAAGAATTTCTGGGAAAAAAAGCTCTGTATGATTTTCTCATAAGGAGCAAATACACCACTGTTTCCACAGGTTCCAGAAAAAAAAGATTAGTAGGAACTTGTGGTGAAATCACAAGAGCTTTCAGGAGGTCCAGGAGAACACCGGGCATCTTAGCTTTTCCACAGTCATAGGAATGACCAGGGAGTAAAATTGTCTGGGGTGGGCCTATGGGTTTTGCTAGAAAAACTGCAACACTCCAAGCACATCAGAGGGGAAAACTGCCACAAAAATACCCCAAAACCAAACCAAACAAAAAACCCAAACAAATTTTAATAAGACCCCAAAAAACAAACAAACAAAACCCACCAAAAAAACCAAAAACAAACAAACACCAGCAAAACAAAACAAAAACCTAAACAAACAAACAAAAAAACACAACAAGAAAAACCAGCCAGAGGAATTTAGTACCAAAAGTCCTGCAAACTTTCATCATTTATGTATTCAAAACTCACTAAAAGCTTTCCAACACCCATATGGATGAAAAGTAAGAAGAGACTGAAAACTAGATTCAGCAGAAGCACAATAACTGTGGAAAGAGTTTCAGTGGGAAGCAACAAGTTAACACCCGGTATAAATGCCCAATTAATTTGATGTTTGCAGTGCATACCATGGTTTTGGTAATTTTTCATATCTGAAAACAGCCCTGCTTCCCTCTTTAGTCCTTCCTGGGCTCATGGGAGACTGAAATGAGTCATCAGAGGACCAGCTGAGTAATCCAGCCAAATCTTGGAAAGCAATACAAAATGTGTAGTCATCGCATCCTCAACTAAAATGTGTATGACGGCAGCACCCCTAGCAACCCACCATGCATTAGGCAAAAAGGGTTGGAGACCACTGACACTATGAGCTGTTGCTTTGAGCCAGGCAGAAGAATGCCTTAAATGAAACTAGGACAATGCAAACAAGAGCTGACAAACATGGCCAGAATGCAGCCCAGTGGAAAAGGACCTGGGGGCGCTGGTTGACTGGCAGCTGAACATGAGCCAGCAGTGGCTCCAGGTGGCCAAGAAGGCCAGTGGCATCCAGATCAGAAACAGTGTGGTCAGCAGGACCAGGGCAATGACTATTCCTCGGTACATGGCACTGGTGAGGGTGCACCACAAAGCCTGTATTCAGTTCTGGGACCCTCACTACAAGAAATACACTGAGGTGCAGCATGTTCAGAGAAGGGCAGTGGAGCTGGTGAAGAGTCTAAAGAGTAAGTCTTATGAAGACCAGCTGAGGGAGCTGGGGTTGTTTAGTCTGGAGAAGAGGAGGCTCAGGGGTAACCTCATTAATCACTACAACTACCTGAAAGGAAGTTGTAGCACACTAGGAAGGGGCCAGTCTCTTCTCTGAGGCAATCAGCAACAGGACAAGAGAAAATGGCCTCAAGTTGTGCTAAGACAGGTTCAGGCTGGACATCAGGAAGAATGTTTTCCCTGAAAGGGTGGGTAAGCATTAGAATGTGCTGCCCGGGCAAGTGGTGGAGTCACAATCCCTAGAAGCATTCAGAAAACTACTGGAATGGCTCTCATTGCTATGGTTTAGGTGGCATGGTGGTGTCCAGCCACAGGCTGGACTTGAGGATCTTAGAAGTATTTTCCAGCCTTAATGATTCTATGGCCACTGGTTCTGCACCTGACACAAAACCCTTCTCCATCCAGTTTCCCCATTCCAGTGGCATTAGGAGAAAGGGACAGCCATCTCCATCTTCAAGATCATGAGGTAGTTCTAGCCCATTTTCCAACTTCTATGAACCAAAGTCCCAATTCATTAAATTCCTCTAGCATATCATCAAATCTTAACAAGACCTATTTCAATATGCAATCTCCTCGACAACCAAATAACTGTGACCTTTTAAGAACACAGGTCCATATTTCATTTTGATGTCTATTATCTGCAGAACAAAAAGGAGTGGGGCAGTTGCTTTTGGGCAGAGAAAACGTATTTACTAAGCAATTTTTTTATGGTGTTTACCGAAGTTTAACAAGCAAATGCAGGAGAGTTGTTCTCTTTGTGCTGTCACGGAAAAACAGCCCCAATTTGCAAGGGCTGGGTCGCACTGCACAGCTGCTCAGGGAACCCTGTTCCTGCACAACTCACTGTCACCCTGCAGAGCTCATGCCACAAGCAACAGCTAAGTCAAGCATGGAGGACCCTGAAGCACCAGGGGGTTACAGGAGCAGCACATGTGGCACATGAACAGTACAGGTCCCTCTGGGGCTCACCCAGAAAAACCACTCGCTGGAGGCTCCCAGTGACACTCCTTTCACCTGGCCAAGCACCAGCAAAGGGTGCTCAGAGACTGCATGAGAAATGGCACCAAACAGGTTTTCATGAAACTGCTCAAAATTTCCCAACTAATGATGTCACTCCTGTTTTGTCTTGATTCTTCATGCCAGCTCATCCCTGGGTTTCAGCAAGGCCATGATGCACTCACCTTGCTGTGCCTCTTCTCCCAGCTCTCTACGCCTTCACTCCTATTTCCTTTGACAAA
>VWZU01006020.1:99107-127193 GCA_013397095.1 Sterrhoptilus dennistouni | reverse complement strand
TTAAAAAAAAAAAAAAAAAAAAAAAAAAAGAAGAGCTGAAAGGTTCAGGTGGGCATCAGTGGATGATGAACTCCACAAGACAAAGTAATGCTTGAGCCTTAAGGAAGACAGGTGTCAGACAGAAGCAGGTATAACTGGTATAAACTGGTGTAAAAAACAGGTTTAAGTGAAACTCAAGCAAAAAGATATGAAAGCTACTCAAATACCTAAAACCTATGGGGTTTTGATCCCAGAGTACCTAAGAACTTGGTATTATTTAGTCTTTTAATGGCCTCAGTAGTAGAGACTCCAAGCTGCTGAAATGTTAACTTATTCCATGCTCTGCAGAGACAGAAAATAAATGTGAAACTGGATCCTGACAGCACCAGTAGATCCCAAAATTGACCCTCCTGCTTTCTGCTCTGCCTGCTCCAAAGAACATGCTATTCCTGGAGGAGTTTAAAAAACTAAAGCCCAAACAAGTGCTCTCATGTCCTTTCCACTTCCCAAAGCTAAGGCAAGCAGCTCGCTTGAGTGGCCCTCCCATGCACATCACCCTCTGGGTCTTGACACTTGCAAACAGCCCTGCACTGGCCCCATGAGCTGGCCTGGCACCAGGCATGAGCAGAGCAGCACCCGCAATGAGCAGCTCAGCACACTCAGCTACAATAAACCTGTCAGGCTGCACAAGACATGAATCATATGGATTGCTGCAACAGTGACCCAGCGTGTGCAGCCCTGCTAAAACAAACAAACAAACAAACAAACAATCCTAAGACATCTCAAAATACAAATGTAGGTAAAAGGCACTCTCCTGAGGCTGCCAGTGCAGTTATATTACAAGGCTTCCTGGAAAAATATATTCTTCTACTGACTTGTGACGACTCAAAAATGCTTCAGCAGAGCTGTAGCAGGGGGCCACAGGAAGGCAGGACCAACACAGTCTCTACTCACTGAGAAACTGGACCGTGACCAAGGAAATGTCTGGGTTTCCCAGGATGCTGGAAGTGAGAGAAAACACCTGTAGCAAAGGCTCATCAGTCCCTGAGTAATGTGACTGCAGAGGTTGCTCAGGGTCTTTTGGAAAATACATCTCCAAGTGCACTCAGTCAGCTGGAAGTACTGCTTCTGTCACACTGGCCAGGAAGTTATGAAGGAGAAACAAGAGCATCTTTTCCTCCTTAATGTTTTCCTGTAATCCTTGGTATAGCCATGAGACTGAAGTGTGGAAATAATGCTACAGGTGCATCTGAGGGACTTGCATGCTGCCTCTACCCTTCAGGGCAGCCTTGGGAGTGGATGACTGCTCCATCCATGCTTGTGGACCATCATACCATTTCATACCATGAACCTGTGACTACACTTTGGATGTACATGCATTTTTCACTTGTATCACTGCAATACAGTCAATGGGTATAGTGACCATTTCTCCATTCTGTCTTCCTCCCCGCTATTTAATGATCTTGCTGTGTTGCCTCTTAAGCCACAGTCCTCCAAACGCTTGCAGAGACCTCTCACCTTCCAACCAGCAACTGCAAGGCTGTGACCTATGAGATGAATTAGGCAGACAAAAGCACAGGGGAAAGGTTTATGGCCAGTCTGTTTGCTTTTCCTGGCAGATTCAGTCCAGAGACTTCAGCTTTTCCAGGTGACAAGTGTCTTTCAAGACAGTGTCTGCATCACAAAATATTCTATAACATTTTTATTTAACTGTTCCCCTAGGACTGCTGGCTAGACCCTCACACTACTGCCACGTGTGCCTGTGTCTGAGTGTAAGCACATGAATTGTCTGAACCGACTTCATCAGGACAACTCACACTACATGTGAAAGCCCACTACATGTGTAAATGTTAGCAGGAACAGGGCATTAATCACATGTCCTTGAGTTTTGAAAGGGAATTGGTGTAGAAAAAAAAGCAAAAAAGAACTCCATAAAACGTGTGGGTACAATTCAGGTATCCAAGTAATGCATTAATCTAAATTAAACCCCTCTCCTGCACTCTCCCTTCAAAAAAAGAAAGTTCTTCTCTACAAGTGCATAATCTGTAGTTAACTGCTGTTAACTGATTTCAAAAGAAATCCTGTGGAAGGTAAAGTCTCCAGTAACTGTGCCCACCTCTCAAGCAGCACACTCAGAAAATCTACATTTGGTTTTCTTGCAGATTTTTCCTTCCCTTCCTTCTCCATGACTAGCTATATGCATAGAAAAACATTCTCTCTGCTTTTGACAGAATGGCTGCTGCTGCTGCTGCTGCACGTTCTCCACCTGGAGTGAAAAATGTCCGTGGTCACAGTAGCCAACAGTGATGGCACAGACTGAGTATTGTGACTTCAGCTGCAAAACAAGCAGCAGGAGCAGATGAACTCTGAAAATAAAGATATTATTTTGGTGTAAACAGCCTTCACGGAAAAGGGGGGGAAAAAAGAAGGAACTATCTATAAACATCTGACAATTACAGTTTTCTCAAGGAAGTATAAATATATGAAAAATAGAGTTCTCTCTAGGCAAATATCTCTGAGGTTCAACTAAAGAATTCAATACTAAAGTACAGAAAGAATTGTCATTTTGTTTCTGTTCTGTTAAAAAATGGGACCCTTTTAAGGTTTTGAAATAGACATTTTCTATTAATTTATTTTTTTTTACCTTTGTTTTAAAAACCTTCTTGTCTGGTCATTGTCCCAGAATAAGCAATCAGCATTGCTGTGTAAAGAAATAAGTCTCAGGAAAAAATGCTAATTTCCAAATGTTTCCTTAATCCACAGGCAACTTGCAAATACTGCCTGCATTCCTGTGTGAAGGTGATTGTTTTTCATACAGATCATGTATTAATGCAATTTAAAAAAACCCAACTCCATTCAACCACATTCCCTTCCACCTTTACACTGAAATCCAGAGGTTGTTATTACACCCAGGTACAAGAATAAATCAAAACAAGTCCTCACATTGCCTTGTACTCATTTTTGGAAACAAAAGCAATCCCATCTCCCCTGCCTTATGTGCTCTGTCTAACTCTGAACTTGGCCAGCTGGCTGGCAAAGGGGCAAAGAGGTTTTCATGAGGTCAGAGATGAAAGGAAGTCACTTTTGGAGGTCAGAAATGGAGTAATGCATCCCATGTTCTAATGTACCAGATCTTCAGAGGGGTATATTATCTTCACTACCCCACCTTCTGCCTCACAGAACATCTTCAGGCTGTGGCATTCCTGAGTTCCGTGGAGGGAGCATAAAGCCACCTTATGGGTTAGTCACTTTCCACCCCTTAACAATGGTTATTAAACAAGTAGCACATCATAAGGAAGGAAGGAAGGAAGGAAGGAAGGAAGGAAGGAAGGAAGGAAGGGACTGTCACTGCCTGCTAGAACACAATTCCCTAATGCTTGATCAACTGCAACAACCAGCTAGTGCTGGCAAACTGATGTCTGTCTTGACAAATCTTTCTGAAAATTCACATGCAGAAGAAAGGGAAATACTGTTAGGACTTCAGTGATCACCTTCTCCGGGGATATCACAGATAATAAGCAGTTCCCTCCACAAGGTACCCTAATGATATCCTAGCTTTACAAAAAAAAATTATGTTTGAATATTTTTTCTGAAATATAAACTTGCCATTAACAGTCAAAATTAAAAAGAAATATAGGACATTTTAAAGAGAAATTCCATGGGGAAAAGCAACTGCGAAATAGCCAAACATCAATTATGAAAACCACATCAAGAAGAGGCTCTTGTGCACAGACTTTAGAGTTTAGGGAGTTTATGCATCCTAGTTTGACTCATAATGCTGGCAGAGAATGAACAACTTTCCTCAACTTAAAAACAGCTCAGTGAGTATGTAACCCTTTAAAGTCATTTTATGCATACAACTTTCTTGTATCCCATAGCTCCCAGCTGATGGCAATCTTTGCTCTCCATGCCCAACTCCTCCACAGGATTGGAGTGACAGGCTTACTCCCATCCTAAGTTAGTGCAGAAGAAATAGCTGATAACTGCTGTGACATGGGCCAACTTCTACTGAGGTGTGCACTGCAGCCACCCCAGAGCTTGCTCATTGGTGGCATTATCACTACCTCAACTGCAAATCTTCAACCAGAGCCTTCTCCTCCCCTGCTGCTGCTGCCCACATACAACTCTGAACAGGCTGTGGGCAGCAGTGCTTCATTCTACCTGAGGGGAGAACACAAATGGAATGAAAGTGAACAAAGGCAGAGAGATTTGGGGTTGATTCTGCCTGTTAGTCAGGGCTGGTTTATTTTCCCAAGCTTAAAGATTATGGTCTCATGAGTACCATTTGGGACTTCCACAGAGCAGGATCTGGGAGAGGGAGCAACCAGAGCTGGGAGTACCCAGGGTAAAATCAGGAAACACCTTCCCACAAGACCCAAAGAAAGAACAGTGGCATGATCTTGTTCTTCCTTAAAATAGCTTGCAAGTCTGTTGGTTTGTGGCATTGCTGGTTAATGGTACAAAGCACTATTAGAGAAAAACAGCACAAATCAGACAGTTGTCACAAGGGAAAAATGTATCTCAGTTCATTTGAGTTTTTCCTACAACTCTGAACTTCTATCTTGAGGGTCACACTTGCTCCTACACAGAATGTCTGGATAAAAGTCTTCACCAATTTTCCTCTCCGATGACAAACAGCACCAAATGTTTTCCTGTCTCTTCTCCCCGGAGCAACAGCTGTTTTATTGTTCCTCATTCCCACCCTGCATGATCAAACAACTACACAGAAAACAGAGCTATTTGTATTTAAAGCTGCAAATCAAGAACGTAAGGCTTAGGAAAACTCAGCTCTATGGTTACCTGTGCAACCTTTGACCCTCTTTCTTGCCTGTGCACGACAGCAGAAGGTTAATCACATAATCATAGGCTATTTTTCCACAGGACCTTGGTCTCACCCAGTGCAGCAGGATCCGGGGTACTCACCTAGTGAGCACCCAGTTACTATTTCATTTTCTTGGCACTGTTGGAGGTGTGGCCCTGAGCCTTGTTTACTGTGTACCTGCCACACTGTCCTGGGTTGCAGTGTAGGATGTACACAAAGTATTTATTCTATCACCATCTTCATGAACTGTTGAAACCAGGTGGGCTAGTGTTTTCCCAAGCCCCCTGCCTCTTCTGCTAATGGCCTTTGCGGTGTCTTCTGCTAATGGCCCATTAACGCCTGGCCCATGACTCACAGGTAACTCCCTCCAGGGGTTCTCTGTTTAATGGGCCATCAAGGACCCACTTCACAACTCCTCATCCTATTGTGAGATGCTCTGCCCAGGGGGAGGAGCCAAGCATTCTCACCTGGATATAAGCTGGTATGTGGGACAGTGCACTTAGCACTTATCCACTGGATTCCCAGAGGAGCAGGGCTACCAGACCTTTCTACAGGATCACTGCTTCAGGAAGAGCACCTCACCTGGACTGCTTCCACCATCCTGCTCAGGTTGTATTCTGACTCTGTCAGTGATCTTTTGTGTTATTGCATTTATTTTATTTTACTTTTACCTTTTTACCTTACTTCTTATTAAATTATATCTCTGACTTGGAGCCTCTCCTTCATTTTGCTTTCAAACCACAACACACACTCCGCTCTGCAGACGGAATTAGCAATTTACCCATGGCCTTTCCTACAGTATGTATCATTAGAGTTTGTTTCACAAACATAAAGGAATGTGTTTTCACACTGGCCTTATAAAGTGAGACACTGTATTATCCCTATGTCATGAGCAGGGAAGCAAAGCACAGGGAGATTAATACGAAAAGCTTCCACTAGTTTTAAATGCTCAATTGAAACTCTTAGGTAGAAGTCCTTCAGAGATATGTTTTGCCAGTTGAGGCTGTGGTTACAACCATTTTTTTGGGCTGATGCTCTCAGACAGCAGAAGTGGTATCCTTTACATTTATACCATTCCAATTTTATTTGGTTATTAATGTGGAGGCTTGCTGTCTCATTTCTTTATATATTTGTTATATTTAACGCACATCCAAAAATTCAAGAGAGGCATAAAAGAGCTGTTTTCTAAATATACATTCTAAGGCAGGTAGCTGGGATGGAAAATTTCTGCCCAGACAGTTTAAGTTTAGTAAAGTTGTGAACAACGAAAAATGAAGGTCTTAAAATAGAGAAGCTGTTGGATGACCTCAATGGCAGGTCATTGCCATAACATACACTTTTCTTTCTCTTCTGGGTTGTTGAAGAAACAGATGTTACACTAACAGAATCAAGTCAAACTGAAACCCAAACTGTAACTAGAACTTTATTTTATATCCTGGTTCTGTTCAGATAAACAAGATCAAATTATTTTTAATTTGAACACACAACAAAGTCTTGTTACTCAGTTCCAAACCGGGACTTTTGTTTAGAGCATAAGCCCCACCTTTCCTCCTGTTCTCTCAGAAAGAGAAAGCAAGTGTTAGGCACTGCAGGCAGTGCCGGTCATAAGCTGGATATAGGACAGGCAGATGGACAGTACTCAGAGGTAGTGAATCTTACTTTGGTATAAACTGATTCTTCCCCTCATTATTTGCAGGGAGATTCACAAATTCCAATAAGAAAAAGAAATCCCATCTGAAAATTTCAGGCAGTAATTTTATCTGTGCCAACACCAGGAAAGAAAGACAGACAGACAAAAAGACAGACGGTGGGGGGGGGTGGGAATAATTCAACCAACTGCTGGTGCCAGCCTTCTTCAGAGCAATGAAGTAATTTTAGAGACACTTCTGTAGGAGCGTAAAATCCAACCTTGCAAGTGTGCACAGGACTCGGGACACATAGACACGCACAGACACACACAAGCAGAGGACACTGGACAATGTGAGACAATATGGGAGCTGGTAGAACTGGTTCCTCCATCACCTTGGGAACATGCAAGGACAACCCTAGGATAACTCCAGACAACTCTTCTTCGCCACCCAAGCTGTACTCCTGGCAAATGGTGTTATGAAGAGTTGCTTCCCCTGACACATACCATATCCACAGAGAGGAATACAGACCCAATTTATCTGCCCTGCACTGAAAACTCTCACCGTGTATGCCTGCTTTTGAGCTAGTCATGTCTCCTGACTACACAAACTTTGACTAATTTAGTATTCTTAATTACAGAGGGATTTACAGCACTGCACTACAGTGCTCTCTTTTATTATACCCACTGTTTCTGCTGAATCTGGGTACACTCTACATACAAAGTTGCACATTAGACAAATTACACTGCACATTAAATAAATCTCTCTCTAGAAATAGGATTAGATGGAGAGACAAATCTTCCTCATTCCTAGTGCATAAATTAATATCTACAAAATCAATATAAAGTAAAAGCTCCACATCAATTTATGAAAAAAACATAGTTTAAACATACTCCACAATTAAACAAATTTATGTAGGAGATGCATTCTTCTTCTCCTATTCTGCTAAATAAATAAAACAGCTGGTCTGAGGAATCAGGTCAATCAGTGTCTGGAAAAAGCCCCATTAAAGCTGCTATATAACCTAGTTTCTCAAGCTGCATAAGGCATCCTAATATTGAAGAGGCAGAAGTGCATGCAGAGACTGCACGGATGGCTCAGCTTCTGGTCCTTCAGGGTTATGGAGGATATTTATCACAGAAGACAGCAGTAAGTGAGGTATCTTGCAAAGATCTAAGGAGATAGGCTCTGAAGGACCACAACGAAGACAACATGATGCATCCAGACCTATACATAAAATAGAGCTAGTAATCTTGGGCACCTAAGTTCAGGTCATCCAACATCAGGAGGTGGCAAAGGCCCAGATTTTCACATATGTTCAGATCCCCTCACTAGCCTAGCCCATCTGCCACAGCGGGTGATAACACCTCTTCTCACAGCACTCCACAGATACATGGTTCCATCTCTCCCATGTCATGTGGGAGGGCGAATCCAGCAGTGCCCAAAGCTGTGGGTGTGTTTTGAAGGAACAGAGCCCATTCCAGTGCAGGCAGAAACTCCACAGCATCAGCCCTCCTCCTGCTGCACAACACAAAGCACACGACATGCAATGCCCAGGCCCTCCTCACCTCAGAAAATGTAGACCTTCCTATATTCAATGAGTTTGAAAATATTTTGCAGAGTATCACAATCCACATCCTATAGAGATAAAAATGGAGCCAGAAGAAAGTAAAGTGACTTGCTCAAGCTTAAAGAGCAAGGCAGCATCAGAACTGGGAAATGAAACCTCCTGGCCCACAAACCTAGGTTTTAGCTTCTTAAATAAGGATTCTCTTTCCTCATCAAAAACCTAAAAATGTAGACAGAATGAACTTCACCCTCAGAGGACTAATGATCTGATATACTTTTTTTGCCCTTCTCACCTCCATTTCCCCTGCTAAAGCTACAGTATCTTCAAGGACAATCCTTCTTCCTTGATCTGTTTTAACCTAATGTGTCAGCTCAGCATCCTTTTCCCAACCACCTGAAGCCAGAGACCATCCTTCCAAGAGAGGGGATTACCTTCTTGCTTTCAGTCTCCCTGGACATCCTTGCAACATCCTGGACTGAGACTATTCTGCTTTCTGCATCATGCTGAGGGACTCTAAAGTCCTATCCCTTCATCCCAGCCCATAGTACATTGCAGCCCGAAAGGGTGCCCTGGAGGTAAAACCTGGTTGTTCTCTATTAATTTTTCATTTCAAGAATGGCTCCAAGGAAAGGAGGGAGATATAGGTCAGAGACTTTGGGGGCTGATTAGTAACTCTGTACATCTTCCTTCCTTTTTTTCCCCCGTCAATTTTTTTTCTCCTCCAAATTCAGAAACAGAGGGTTTTCCCTCCGTATTTCTCATTTACTCCTTGAGCGTCATTGGCATTAGTCAGCAAACTCCTGCTATTTCCTCACAAGACCCTGACACTTTCAGAGTGACTAACCCTCTCCCCACGCACTTTGGTTCTAATAGTTGCATCTGGTTTCTTTTCCTCAAGAAAAATGGATCTCGGCATTGCACATGGGCAGTTCTCCCTGTGGTTGCTGTAAGGGTGACAGGTCACTCCCTTGGAGCTCCTGCTGCCAGGAGGCTGTAAACGCCACCATTTTTCATGCACAGAGTTGAAGAGCCCAGGAGGTGATGGCAGGGCCTGCCTTCAGGTCACTTCATAACTCACCACCACAGTAGCAGTGTCCTTCAAACAAAGAAGAAGTTAGCTCCTGCTGCAAGCACAGGCACATGGAGAGCACAATGGAGGAAGCCTGAAGCCACCTGGCTTCTCTTTGCAGCCCTGCCAGCCACCTGGTCTGTCAGGTGACACTGCCTTTCCATTAGCCTTTCCTTCTCAGGACCAATAGTCTCTGCCCCCGTTACGGCACCTGGTGCCTGACATGATGTGCAGAAGGCCTCAGCTGGGCTTCTGAGGCACAGATACAGGGTGAGTGAAAATACAGCTCTTGTGACTCAAAGCCATCTCATCAGAGCATGACAGAAGGCTCCTCCTGGCCAGGTGGGCTTGCACAAGCTGCCCACCCTCAGCCCCACTCACAGAAGGCCTCGCACACAGCTCATGCTCATGCAGGCGTATCCACAGACCTGCCCACACTGTGCTCTCCGTGCTGTGCTCGAGCATGCAGCAAGTTTGTTGTGTCCACCTTTCCAGGGTGATGCCAAGAGCACACAGACCACGCTTCCTTATGTCCAACACGCAAAGAGGATGTCTTTCCTCCAGGACAAGGCCATGCCCTCAGGCGATGGTAGGTGCTACCTGCTGCCACCCACACAGGAACAGCCCACATCCAGAGAAGAGCCCATCAATAAGGATCAGTGGGAAGGCTGGTCAACTCGGTGCTGGAGAAGTTTATTTCACATTTAACCTCGACACCCTCACCCCAGCACACACCCAGTTCTCACCAGCCTTACCTCCGTCCCCATTGTAGGAGAGCCTTCTGCATTGCTGTGTAGGGAAGCATGAAAATAAACCACTGGCTCCAGTGCCACACTCCCTCCTGGCAGATCTGTTTCTCCCTTCTTAACTGTTTCCAAGTGCCTGGCTGTTTTATAATCCCCAGTGAGCATTCCCTTAACTCCTTCCTCACTGAGTCCTTCCACCCTCCCTCGCTCACTCTCTTCTAAAAGGCAGAAAAATCCAAGGTGAGGTAGGGGGTAGAGAAAGCAAAGGAGGGGGCCTGAATCAAAGAAGGAACATCTGAATCAAACTGCACATATTACTCATTTCACCAGCCTTCTCTTACACAGACAGACTGATTCTCTTGTTAGTGTATTTCTCTCTTTTTTTTTTTCCCATGGACATTTGTGTAACTTAGAAACTTCTTTGCTAATCTCCTCCTGCTTTTTCATACCATGAGGTCATATGCTCCTGCTGGTAGCACGACTTTAAATCACACAGCAGCTTGCCCTTTAAGGTCTGAACAGAAATCACTGTCTTAGATCACAACTAAATGTGAGTTGATGGCTTCAAGCCCAGTGTCACCACCACCCTACTTATGCATATTGCAAAATTCGAGAAGAATCAAACACAGGTATCACTTCCCAGTTGAAAGGACTTAATCACTGCAAAGGCTGTGAGAGGGCCGTGTGGAGGAGCTTGGGCAGAGGAACACATCCTGCCTGTTTCCAAGACGTGGGACTCTGCAACTGCCCTGAAGTGACCTGTTGAGAGCCACACATGCTATGGGTGCTAAAGGCTGTGCACTGGTGTGTGCCTGCCTGCATGTCAGTGAGTGCAGATGGTGGGAGAGGGAGACACTTGGCCTGAGACATTTTGGGAGACCCACAGGTCATGGCTACACTTGGATAACCACAAGGTAGCACAGGTCTCTGCGTGCCAGGGTGTGCTGGCAGCACAGTGTGGGGTGGGACAAGTATAGCGACCCAGAAGCTTTGGATTTCATAATCGCGACTACATGCAAAGCAACGTCACAGAACACTCTGGTGTTTACGCTGCTCCTGTGGGTACATGCATAAAGATTACGGTGGAAGCAAACATTGGCTTTCACGTGTCCTCTCTCAGGTGGGAACATGACACCTGCAGCTGGCTGCTGCTCTTCCTCAAAGACTGTGGCTGCTTCTTCCAGCATCTTGAGGTTACCCCTGACAGCTTCCACTCAAAAGTTTACCAAGGCATCTTTTTCCCTGACAAAATGAGCTATTCTGTCACACAAGGCTGGGCTGCAGGGCTTTTAAAATCAGTTCTGCTGATGTTCAAAGGGAGCAGCTTGCTGTGCAGAGGAGTGGTAGAGTTAATAGCAGTAGGATCAGCACAAGCTCTTACCCTTGCCATCTGTCTTCAGCTCAGCCAGGCCTTCTGCTGAACAGCCAATGTGGGCGGGGGCCACTGGAGTGAACAGCAACTCACTGACATGAAAGACTGCCAGGGTTAGTTGATTAAGAATAAGATTACGAGCACAGGAATCCTGTATAGTGCTGGTACTGACTCAGTTCAAGGATTTCATGGGGATATTTAAGCCAAATTTTCCAAAGAAGCCTTTTATTTTGCGCAGGTGGGTGTTTGTGTGACAGCTTAAACAAGCCCCACAAATTGATGACTCCAGAAACAGGGGTCACCTCTGAAACTGCTATGCTTTCTTATTTGGTCACCCCCACTAGAAAACAGGGATAAATAACACTTGACTGTCTCACACCCCTGTAACGTTTAAGTCCTTTGCACTTACAGAGCTCTGGAGGAAACACAGGAAGGTCCACTGGACAGGGATGCCTCTCACAACTGTGGGTCACAGATCTCTCTCATTCTGCCTTGTGGCTCAGCTCTGCTCCTGCACATTCAGATTGACAGCTGCCTCAAGAGTTCTCCCTCTTTTTCAATAATAGAAGAGTCAGTTAAGGCTTGTGGATGACCTGAAAGTACCAAACTGCTGACCCACTACCAAAGCCTGAACCTGTCAGTGCAACCACGAAGAGCAGGGCTTGGCCTGCTTGAGGGATGGTGAGGGCAAAACAGTTCTGCAGACCTGTAACAAAATACTGAGATCCCCTCTGATATCGTGTCATTCTGAAGTGGTATCCTACAGCAATTTAAATGACTGCTGCAGCTGATCTCCAAACCCAGGAGGAGACAGGTGGAGGGAGCAGCAAAAGGGTGCTGGTCTGGAAGGATGGAGGATCTGGGATGAGTGAGGGCACAACCTGCCTGCTCTGCAAGCAAAAAGAACAAAGAGACCCACCCTTTCACAGATGGAGGGAGGAAAAAAGCAAGATGAATGAAAAGCCTGGACTTAATAATGAAAAACAATAGCTCATCATTTATTTTCATATCCTTTCACTAATGCTGGTATAATGCTAACAGTGGAGTTCTTACGACATGTATATCATGCCTGCAAATACCAAGTGAATTACTTCTCAGTGAGGCTATGGGCTATGGCACTGAGCAGCACATTCATTACAAGAGAGATTGGATGATGAACGACAGTTCCCAAATTCCTCTTTCACAATGCTACTTGCATTAGCTGTAATTTAATGAGTGAGAGAGAAAGAGAGAGAGAAAGTTTTTGCTCAAATCACAGAAATAGTACTGCCTGCTGCTGCTTCCCACTGGGTCTTGTATTAAGACCTCCTCCTCACACCATCTCCACCTCCTACTTCTCTGCCTCCTCCCTTTTCACACCTATCCTCAGGTGCTAAAAGTCGTGCCATGAAACCCATCAGCATGGCAAGAGAGCATGCAGAAGCCCCCAGGCACATGCATTCCTTCTGGCTAAAAGGTAGGAGAGGACACAAACCTCTCCCTCTTATCTGCCAACAGTCATGGCAGGCTGAGATGGGTCCTACACCAGCCAGTCTCTGTGTAGACAAGCCACCAACCCTTCTTTGGTTCTTTCCTCCTAGGGAGCCAGTGCAGGTGAAAGACACCAGCCTGGCAGTTCTGGAAATAGAGCATGAAGCACACATTGCATGACCCATGTGGATGCAGAGCTCCCCCACACACCCTTGCCAGCACAGCCCTCCTGCCTGCCCAGAGGGAGCCACAGCAGGGTAGCCCAGCTTCATCCTCACCTTGCAGGCTGTCTCAGCTACTTTGTTGCTCTTTTAAACAATTTTGAGATCTTTGGTAACCAGGCAGTAAACGTGAACAAAACCTTTGCTAGGGGTAAGGCCTCCAGCAGTATAAATGCGCCATCCATTGGTGACCCCCAGCGAACCTGGCAATCACTGTCATGCTGCTTCCTCCTGAGCTCTTGGGTAGATCTGCTCCTCCAACTTCTTCAGGGCAAAAATCAAGTCCCTCTTCTTTGCTCCATGGACCTTGACACAAAAGGGACAGCCACAGCAGCAGGGGCATCTTGCAGGTCTCTGCCCTGGAAGGAGCTTAACTGGCCCAGTGTCACCTCTCACTCCTGTGGCAAAGCCTGCGACAGAGCCTGTAGCCCTTCACATCACAGGACATTTATCCATCAAATAACCCTGCACATAAGGTTCACACCTGAAACAAGACCCACTGTGTGGGGTCTCATATGCTGGGGCAGAAGAAAGCTGAGAGGTCTGATCTGAGCAGCAGACTTACAAGTAAGAGACTGCAAATATCACTACTACTCTCCTAGTGTATCCAGTCTCTTCAGTGTTTCCCACTGACAGAGCCTAAATGACAACCATCCACAGATTCCTACTCAGTGGAGCATCCGGACTTCATATTTCTTCTGTGTCAAATGTAATTTAAAAGCCCCCCCTCCCACATTTTGCCGGGTTTTGAAAAAAACAAATCCAAACAAAATTTACATGTTTCTGAAACAAATGCATAAACAGGGAAAAGGAAAATGCCCTTAAAAGATTGGAACCAAATGTGTTTGTGCAAATGAGACCCAGGATTTACAGTTACCTTCCAGCCTCCAGCAAGTGCTACAGTCTTAGCTTTGACTTAAAAACAATCTGTTTTCTTGTAAATGTTAAAAAACACCAGTGACATTTTCTCTGGTGTACTGGCCAAAGTCCTACAGCCCTGACTGGGAGAGGAAGGTGGACACAATGTCACAGGACACTCCCAGAGATGTGTAGACACAGGTCTGTATGGACACACATTTGTGCTTCCCATTAATACAGCAGGCATGATGCTGGGGGCCACCACCTTCACAAACTACTTGGACACAGATTTGCCCCTTGTCAAAATCCCCCTCCAAGAGCATTGCATGCTCTGTGGCTCTCTTAAAACTATGGCTGTGCTTTGAGCAGCGACTGGGCTCTGAAATAAATGAAGACATGCCTTGCTGAAGTGACCCTAAGGAAACACAATAATACTTGGCACAAATAAATAAACAAGCACCACAGCTACAAATCAAAAAGGATGAAACAGTGAGCTTCATCACTCTGCTGTAACTAACCTTGTGCTGGGCAGCTCACCCTCTCCAGCAGCGTGGGGAGCCACACATCCCCCCAAGGGGCACCGGACAGAAGGGGTCCCTTTGCAGTAAGTGTGGGGAGAAGGGGACACAAGCATGAGAGGAAAATGGGTGGGCTCACATGACAGAGGCCCACCACAATGGCCATGTGGCCTTTAGGAGCCTGTCACAGGGGGGCTGCTATGTGCTACCAGATGCAAAGAGAAGCACTGACCAGGCTGGGGTGATGAAAAGCAGTTATTGGGGGTAGGACTATAGGGATAAACATACTTAGACAGATGGAGACCTGCTGGACTGCCAGAACAGGCCTGTTACTGCAACAGCTTCTTTGGGGATACAGTGCAAGCGACAGCAGTCAGAACTGTCAGCCATGATTTATCACATTTACAGTTTAAAATCCAACCAAATCCAACACTTCTGCTGGAACCAAGAAGTTCAGCTGAAGGTTCCTGGCCCAGCTGGGAAGTTAGAGGCTGTCCTGCCCCTTGGTTCCCCTCCTGATAGGCTGTTGTGGCTCAGGAAGGGTGAGAGTGTCACACTCCATGTCACATTTCAGTTCCCTTTAAGCCTTCAAATTAGGGCTTACACGGGGCTTAAGTGCAGCCACAGGGTTGGATTTCACAGCTCTCATGTGCTACTGGGTTGCCACTTCCCACTGAAAAGGGGATGAGTGTCCTGCAGACAGCCTGGCAGGCAGTCCATCCACCCAGATACCCTGAGCAGGGGATGGGGAGCACCTGATCCCCGCAGCCCCTCCCATGTCCCTGGAGGGTAAAACGGGAGCTGAAATCACCAGGACAGGCTCTTGCTTCCCTTGCCTCAGCTAGCCAAGTAACTCCCTTGTTAATATTCATCTTTTCAGCAAGCATTTCATGGTAACCATGGAGTGCTTTACCTCTGTGATCAAGCCTGTGCTGTTCTTCCTCCACATCTCTGCTGGCCCCCCACAGCTCACTCTGAGCTGTGAGCACAGAATCCCCACCCTCCCAACCCATGGGTTGGGATGCCTGACACGCAGTATTGAGCTCCGATGTGAAGTCAGCATTGTTCTGGATACATGGCACGCTATGTCTGTGGCCATGAACACCTCAGATGAGCTGGTCACCTTCCAGCAAGGACAGCTGAATATGACAGGGCTGGGCTGGGGAGGGGGCAGCACAGGGGAAAAAGCTGCCAGGAACAGGAGAAAGGACACAAAATACACCAGGACAATAAAAGCCCTATCCCCTTCACAAGCCCTGCAATAACAAGAAGGCAAGAAAGACAGGAGTACCAACCACAACAAAACCCAAATGAAAAACTACGACCGGCAACTTGCTGCAGTGATGCCATGTAACAACTGTGGCTGGTAAACACACTTGCTATCCCTCCATCAGTGCTGCCACCAGCATCTGCTTTATTGTACATGGTATCAAAAGCATCAGGAATCCCCACCTGAAATCATGACCTCTCCTGCCATTCACTCACATCCCATCTTTTTTTCCCTTGCACTTTATTTTCTACAGGCAGCAGCTTTTTGGCAAGAGTCTCAGTATATGTTTGCAACAGGGCATGGCAAGAGAAAGCAGACATCTCCTTGTAAAGCATCCTCTTCCTGAAACCCCTTCAAACCCTTCCTGGCTGAGAGGAAATGCAAGGATTGGTAATGACTCAAGTGCTCCTCTGGGAAACAGCAGTGATTTCAGAGGAACATGAAATAACTTTTAAGCCAAGTCTAGTCCTGAAGAGGGGAACTCCACACCCTGTAGCCTGAGTTCATGGTTTAACATGAACAAAGCCGGGATTCAGGTGCCCACCGGCAGAGACACTGGAAAAGATACAGCCACTTTATTGAGGTAGTCTCACCTACATTAGATACATTGCAAGTGATACAGTAAACGCATCTGAAAGGACACAGATTCCCCAGGGGATACTGTATTTGTTTACAGACCATAGTTAAATCACACCTCTGGCTAAAGTCTCAAATAACTGATGATACAATGATAGACCTGAGACGAATTAGAGATGAAGACATACAAAAGAACAGGTCCAGTTGGGCCACTAAAACCTGGCACTGGCAGAAGATGCATAAAAGATGCCTGCCATGCAGCTGTTCTGGATCAGGATAGAGATGAGCTGGTGGATGTGGATCACAGATCATTCTCCATCAGAATGTCTTGAATGATATTTTTCTCAAGCTTGGATTTCTAGTAACCCTTTTGTTCAGCCTGAAAAGTCACATTGCTTGGAATAAAAATCTCTTCCTGCCTTTTAAAGGCAGAGTGGCAGTGTCCCCTCCTGAACACACTGTGATTTACAGTCTTCCACACTCACACCAGCAACAACACAAGCCCTTACACAGAGACTGCAGACAGCACTCCTGCCAACACATACACTGTCACAGCATTGCTCTACATAAACACCCTGCATTCACCTTGTTTATATTTCCTCCTGTACAGGCTGCAACAGCTCACAAACACACACAAAGCCTAATTTATTTATATTTATAATATAAATATAATTTCTATTATATTTATTTATTATATATCTATATTTATATTTATTTATAATAGATCTCCCTTCTTCATTCGCTGCAGTGGAAAAGAGCCCTGCTACAAATACAATTTGTTAGAAAAATGGTGTAACAGCTCTAAGGAGAATCAAGCCCATGCTGTCTCCATAGATAAAGGGGATGAAGCCATGATAAACACATGTGTACACTCCTACGTGTGCTAGAAACATGGAAGGAGTCCCACATACACACACATACACACAGATATTCATCCACCTGTGCTCTCACATATGCTGCTCAATAACAGCACCTGCTGTCCCTTCTGACTTGCACGTGCTTTCAGCAGCACAGACTTTTGCAAGGTGCACTTACATTACACAGCCTCAGATAGGCAATAGAAAAATGAGACTGCAAGAGAAGTACTGTCATCATCAATGGGATATGCTTGTGTCTGGGTCTCACATGTCCTTTTCAGGTGGTTGCAATCTGATTCTTACCTCCACTTGCTAAATACACACATATTCTACTGTTGAAAAAATGAAGAGCAGGACTTGGGTGGGAAGGCAGGTTTCCAGTGGTGCCATTGATTGTGCTAGAACAGACGACAAAATTTTTGTATTGCACTCATGAAAATATGTGATCACCAGTTTCTTTGTAGACTTGGAGGACTTATGAGGTCTTGGGTTTCTCCATGCTATCCACAAACTGGCTATAGCCAAGAGTTGTCCTTTTGTTTTAATTCAGTTTCAGAGAAAAGGTTGTGATCTCACTTCTCTCCACAAAGACCTTGTTGCCACTTCCCTAGCCTCCATCACCCTGAAGCCTGATTGTGGCAGTGTGTTCCTCACAGGACAATGCTGTCAGCCTGTTCTGAAGCTGGGCCTAGTGTGCTTGTGTGGGTGCTTGCAGGGGAAGCACACCCAACCAATGCTCTGTAGTCTCTACTGGCTCCCAATAAGCTTCCATTAAAGTGACCTAACTATTAATTCCTGTCAAGGTCTTGTGTGCTCACATGCCTTCTGTACAGCTCCAGCTCCTGATAACCTTGCAGAGTTTGAGTGACTCAGGCAATTTGTGTGATCTGCCACCTTTTCTCCATCTTGGCAACACTAAGCTTGACCAAAAAACTTCACTCTGCATCACCACCAAGCACAACAGCAGCCTGCCCAGCTACCAGAAAGTTCCTGTGCACTGACATATTGGGAGCTGGAGGATGGGCAATAATCCCAGCACTGCTCTGTTGCTGACCCAGGGCTCATCATGCAGTGAATTCCCGTAATGGAGAGAGCACCATTACACACTGCCTGAGCCAACTGCATTGCCAAGGTAAGCTAACACATTACCTGGCACTGCTGTGCTCAGATCCCCTTACTTCACTCCTCCCTGGGGCACCACAGTGCCTCAACATGGGATCAATTCTGGTTGTCAATGTTACAGAGCTCAAGCGTGTCACGAAAGATTTTCAAGTTAGAGATGACTCTGCTCCAGGTATTTTAAAGACCAGTAATGGCTATTTAGCTCCAGAAATTCTGCCACCAAAGGAAGATTAAAGGTTGCACACACACACAGAGCTATGAGGATATCAAAGATAGTTTTCTTGGAAATTTTTGTACAGCTTTTGAAGTCAAACATCTAAATGAGAAAGTAGCAATGACGGCTGGAAATTACCACTATCTGGAGGTAAACCAGAGACTTGCTCAAAATCCTTGCCAAACTATGTGGAATTTGTTAACACTAAATGCTGCCTAGGAGAAAATAAAACACCATGTATTTTAGCTGGACAGTCTTCTCCTCCAACCTACTGCTTTAAGCAAACAGCCTTCCTACCACCATACATATAGAGCAATATGGGCACTCACCCTTCTGCAATCATGCTGCTGTCAGGTCCTGACAGAGGGATAGCCCAAAGCCATGGAAGAACCATGCAGATGGTCAAAAACCAGCCCACAACCCACTCCTGGCACAGCTCTTCCACAAACACCATTGTGAAAAGCTAAAAAAGCTAACTGTGCTTTTATGGGATGAGGCTCAGACCACTCTCTGGGTGGGCTGAAGCAGTCTAGAGATAACAGTCCCCCTAATATCCTTCTGAGTACTTGTCCCTCTTCTCCTCATGCCACCTCTGGCTGATTAGAGTACCTGTCACATCCCTTCTCAAATACAGGTGGTATGTTCTCTGGGGCAATGCCATGTCTCAGTTGTCTGTATTTTGGAAAATCTGCAGCACAGCGACCCTTGACTTTGGATCCCAGTTGCTTGCGGCTATGAATAATTAGTAATTAAAGTAAAATACCAGGGGATTGTGTGCCTCTAAGTTTTCTCCAGACTACTCTCAGGAGACACAAGAGAGATACCAGAGGTAAAAAAATAAATCTCAGCCTACTAGGTTTACAGAGAGACCATAAAAAATACACGTCTGTATTGTTCTGACCTCCAGATATTTTTTTTTCCTTTACATTTTCCTAGCCTTTAAAAGGCATGTAAGATAAACAGAGAAGAAGCTAGGCAGACAACATCCTTGGAAGAGATGTAGGAATATAATCAAGCCCTCAGACACATGCACACAAACACCATAATTTATCTCTTCCTCCTCCTGTTTGATATTATCCTCTGTTCTAGTATCATAATCTGTTGCTATGGAAACAGCTATGAGGTCACTACAAGAGGTTTATGGATGCCTTGAACAGGAAGGAAAGGTACAAGATGATGGGAGAGGAAAAAAAAAACCCACCCACAAACAGCTGCTGAGCAGGAGATGGTCCAGGAATGGCAAGTGTTAACAAGGAAAAGGTAAATACATTGACAGTGCTGGAGTTGTTGCAGACAAGAGCAGAATATAAACCGCACTTTAAAAATAAAGAAGGCTTACAAATTCTGCCTACAAGTAAAAATATTCTGGGCAAGCTAAAGGACCTTCCTGAAAAAAAACAAACTTTCTTTGAAATATTCAGCAAGTTTTCTTGTACTGGATATTCTCTGGTACTGGATATTCTCTAAGTATTGCTGCTAGAGTCCAAGTCTCCACCAAGCCACTTCATCATCTGCTGTAACACTCCCTCCCGAAGTTTAACACCCCATCAGTGCAGCTAATAGTCAGGGAGCTTGCTGGCCACCCCCATCCTGTGTATGCCTCTACAACCTGTAACTAGAAAAAAACCTCAAGTCTTCAAGCAAAAATAAACAAAACCATAAAATCCCTTAGGTTGAAAATTACCTTTAAAATCAATGAGACCAACTGTTGACTAAACACTGCCAAGTGCACAACTAACCGTGTCCCCTCGCACCACATCTGTACATCTTTTAAATACCTCCAGAGATGGGGACTCCACCACTTCCTTGGGCAGCCTGTTCCAGTGCTTGACAAACCCTTGCCATAAGGAAATTTTTCATAATATCCAATCTATACTTTCTCTGGTACAACTTGAGGCTGTTTCCTCTTGTCCTGTTACTTGTTACCTGTGGAAAGAGGCTGCTCCCCATCTCATTACAACCTCCTTTCAGGTGGTTTTAGAGGTAGATAAGGTCTCCTCTGAGCCCCCTTTTTTGCATGCTAAACAAATGCATCTCCCTCAGCTGCTCCTCCCAAGTCTTGTGTGCAAGATCCTTCAGCAACTTTGTTGCCCCTCTCTGGACAGGCACCAGCACTTCAATGTCTTTCTTATAGTGTTCCTGTGCCTTTAAGATTTATTTCTTGGAGAACATCCATCCTTCCTGGACTCCTTCATCCCTCAGGACTGTCCCAAGGGACTCTATCAATCTGTCTCCTAAACAGGCCAGAGTCTGCCCTATTCAGAAGTCCAAGGTAGCTCTTCTGCTGAGCCTCCTCCTTACTTCTTGAGAATTGAAAACCAATTACTGTATCCAAAACGGCCTCCAAACACCAATCACCCACAAGCCCTTCTCTGTTTGCATAACACAGGCCCAACAGGGAGCCTTCCTTTGCTGGCTCACTCACCAGCTGTGTCAGGAAGTTATCTTACACACACTCCAAGAACCTCGCAGACGGCCTCCTCTCTGCTGCTTCCTCTCTGTGCAAAGACATCACCACTGAATCCACTGGATCACATCCAGTAGCAAATAAACACCCTGACCCCAAACTATAAGCAAAAAAAGAGCTTTTCTTGCTCTCTTCACTCAAGAGAAAGACTATAACCGTACAGATTCACTGCCAAACATACTGACATACCTGACTTGCTACTAGAGAGAACAGTATGCTGAGCATACTAGCATGTTAGCATGCTTGATATGTGCCCAGTCTCTGTGCCATGCACATCCATGTGCAGAAAGATGCACATGTGGTTCTCACCCTTGAGCTCAGGTGCTGGTAACTGGGTCTCCACGCTCGTACCTTTTTTGGCCACCCAGACTGATGGTGAGAGTAGAGCGGACACGATGACAGAGAAGGTGGGGCAGTCACATATGTGCTTAGAGACATCAAGCACAGGCTGAGGGAAAATTCAACATGAATTTGCCTGATGGGAAGGAGGAAGGAGGATGGCACATCAAATTTGTCCTGCATAGACACCGTTGTCATGAGAAGAGTAATGGCAGAGAAGGAGGAAACCACAAGGATCTCAGATGAATGAAAAGGGCTGATGTTTCAGATAATCTCTGTCCTATCAGTTTCCTGAGCATGGTGAGTGGGATCAGAGATTTTAAGCGAATGCCACAACATCAGTTTTGCCTCTGGTGTCAGCTCCAGATGGGGAATCCCCAGACAGATTTTTTGTTTCGTTTGTGAGCATTAGAATATAGGTAGTGTCTCCTGTACTTGCTCACCTTCCCTTCCAAAGATGTTAGAGACAACTGCAGGGGATAAAGAAACTGGGAGAGACTGAAGTCTGAAAAGAGTGAGAGAGACTGAAGTCAGTAAGGGCAACTGCAGAGACAGTCCAAGATGGGATCTTCAGCACTTCACTAGATTTTCCGTTCCTGCCGGCATTGGCTGTGACAGCCTCAGCCCTTGAAGTTCTCAGGGATCATCTCCCTCTCTTCCCTTACAGTCACTTGCCCTCATCTTTGATCCTGACCTGCCTCTCTCATCCTCTTCGCTCTTGTTCCTGACCTACTGACTTACTCCTTCTCAATCTTCAGCCCACCCTTTCCTTTCCCAGAGGAACATCTGTCACAAATGTTGCGGAAAACCCATAGGCTGTGATTTCCTCTCCTGAAAGTGTCCCAACAATTTGTATGATGCACCCTCCTGTGTCTGCATCTATATGAAATGCAAATCCTTTGCAGTGATAACTATCTACACCTTCATGTCAATGTCATGCCTAGTACAGTTGCTTAGCACAGCAAATACATCTGTTATTAGGAACATCTCAAAAGCACCAAAGGAGAGTAAAAGAGTAAGTATGAAAACAATGACAAGTCTTGTGTGTGATTTCCAGTTTCTTTTATATTTCATAGGCAAGGTTCTCTTTTTGGTTTTTATGACACCATTTCTTCTCTTCTGCACTTTATATTTGGGACTGCAGAATTGACAACGAAGCTTATCTTGGTAAAGAAACAGAGGTTGTGCTTTTTAAATTGGCAGGTGACACCAAGCAGGATTGTAAAATGGGGGAATTAGATAAGAATTCAAAACAATCATGACAAATTGAACGGTACAGGATGACATTCAAATGAGACAGACACAAAAATCACACACTTAGGTAGGGAAGTCTACCTCCACACATACAGGATAGAAAATGGTTCATGAGGCATCAGACTTCTCGGACAGGATCTGTGAGCCACAGCACCTCACAAGCTGCACACATGTTACACAATGTTACAGTGCAGAAGTTAAACCAAACAGGAGCACTGACTGTAACAGACATGAAGGAACACTTCTGATCTCCTTGGCGAGCACAGGACCCAGCACTGTGCTCTCAGTAGTGCCATTCAAGAGAGAGACGGACTAGCTGAAGGGAAAACACAGAGAAAAAGGAAAATGGTCAGAGCTGAAGGAGAAAAGATACAAGAGAAAGATCTGAAGAATGCGTTTGAGATACGATTTAGCCTAAGGGACACAAAGGAGAAACATGACAAAGGAAGAGTTTTCCTACAGCCACAGTTAAAAGCACAATGAATCAGACCAAGTAAAGCAGAGAGGAGTTACAGAGGGGGTAAAATCTTTTCAGTGACAAAGCCAAGGGCAACGATGATGGTCTGGACATGCTGTGGACTGTCCATATATGGGGAATATGCTGGGCAAGCCTGTTAAAGAACATGCTGGACAGGCTTTTGATATTCTGCTTTAAAACACTTCTAAAAATCTTTCCTTTGCCCACTTCCTATGACTTAAAAGATTTTGGTGAGAAGTAAGTTTCTTTGGCATTTCAGCATAGCCCAGAGCCCAGCTTGTCAGCCTTCAGGACCAAAGGAGATGTTAGCCTGCAGGGTTCTGCCAGGTAACACCATGGTTCCAGGTCTTGCTAGCATCTTTATGGATTGAAGTCTATAAAGAACAAAGAAGGCAGCTACCCTTCGTAGTTTCCCAAGTATCTCTGGCAAATACCAATGCCTTGGGGAATGATCTTTCCCACTTTTCAGGGAAGGAGCTGTATGTGACTGCTCTTACTTTGTCCTTCCACAGACAGATGTCAGCACAGACTCTGGAAGGTGAGCAGGAGAGAGAACAATGTGTAAATAGGGCTAGCTTCAGCTTCTCTGAACATATGTCCCATTAAGTGGTGATGTTGAAGAAAACCAAGGGAGCAAACCATGGAATCCTTCAGCCAACATAAAACTCCCTCTGCCTCCAGAGCATGACATAGACAGGCTGATGCTCATCACATGGAGACCGTGCTTCCCCTTGTGTAGCTCCCCGGGTTTCAGCGACACTGCTGCTGATCTGTATCAGAATCTAGCTCAGGAGCAGCTCAAGGGGTTCATGTCTGGAAAATACTTCCCTTCCTCTGGCTATTCTATACATGTCCTGTGAGTGAGCAAAAGACTGTTCCTTGGCATCATTCTGTCAGTGGCCTGATCAGACAGCCACTCTTTATATAACCCCTTGGACATAAACAATGTTGTATAAATACACACTATTACAGCTTATTGTTACTCCTATTCAATAAATAAATCCTAATGGCTTTTTATTTTAGTCCTGACTCTGGATTTCCCTAGGTATTTTGAGATGTGGCAATGCCTTTGCCTACAGAGACAGAGGCTGCTCCTCCTCTTGTGTGTGGACAAGTCTCAGTAGAAGTATTTTTGCCATCAAAATTACCGAGTTCTGAAGGTTACCTGAATTCAGGAGTGGTCCCAAAATAGAGGCACTTGTGTTTTCCTGAGGATGGACCTCTGTTTGTTGGTATGGTCAAATGAGGGAGTATTCAGGGTCCTCCATGCTGTAAATGAGGGGGTGCAGTAATATGTCTCTACTCTTCCTACATGACAAACAAATTGCTAAATGCCCTGTCTGGAGTGACATTATCACCTGTGTTTATTTTCAAAAGAAAAAAGTGAATTCTGCTAGGAGAAATAGCTTCAAAACAGAAGGCTTCCAATTAATTACCTTAGTCCACATTAGAGTATGTAAACAGCTCAAGAAACAACCTTTTCTCTAAATAATGTTTATTTCTCACTTCTTGTTATTGACCAGTTATCCTTCCAAAAGTATGAGAAAGACCTATAAATAATATTTCACATTCAGAGGGCAAAGATTTCCTACTAAGTATGAGGAAACAACCTCATTTTATAAATGGTGTGATTAAGCTATAGAGACCATGAGTCAGAAAGGTACTTCAGCGTGTGGCCAGCTTTAAAGACATAAACAATCCTAATGAAGTGAGAAGCACTGTCTGTGAGCTTAAACTTAGGCACAGACCTGAAAATATCTTCCTAAATTGGGATCAGAGAGGAAAAGCATGGAACCTTAAAAAAAACCTCCAACAAACCAGTCTTAGCCTACCTGTTCACTGCAGACATAGGGATGGAGACACCATAATAGCTGTAAGCTCACCACTAAATGCCTTTGGAAACTTTTCTCAGGAGTCTTGCCCATGGGCAGCACTATCACAGTTGCCTTGAGTCCTGCAGCCAGAAGAAGCTATCTCATCTGCCTCATACTGGTGTCTTAGCCGGAGCAAAAGGTGACTGCACTTCCCTTGACCTCACCATCTGGTAGGACAGTTCTAACACCATCACTTGGTGCAGCCCACAGTCAGGACAGGGATTTACTTCCAGGCCCAGGTCACCAATCCTGTCATGATTTGACTTCCCAGCTGCCCTCTTGACCAAATATTCATATACTTTTATGCACCACTGCTGTGATGTGGCCAAAATCGGGCCTTATTCTTTCAGACACCCAAGTCCATTATCTATCTCCAAATATACACTCTAACTTCCCAGGGCTGAGCTAAGTTCAAAAGCCTCACAGGCACCAAGGAGGTCTCTAGACTGCTCTCTATCAGTAGAAGAACCTACACTGAACAAGGAGCACAGGCAACTCTTATTCATTTTGGATGAAACCAAATTCAGTGGTCTCAAAGCACCATGTAAAACTGGGCAGTAAATAACAAGTACTGAGCAAATGGGGAAACCCAGTGATGGAAAAATGAAAATTATTTCACTTTTCAGGCCACCAGAGGTGTCCAGCTGAAGCCAACTGGGTCTTCCCCACTGTCACAGCCACAAAGAGAAATGCACTGCACAGAGTCCAAGGGCTGACAACTGTGGTGAGTAACTGAGATTGCCTCTTTGACTGTTCACCCCAGCCCCTAGTCCCAGCAATGGGGACTTCTGAAAATAAAACAGCATTTTTCACCCACTACATAGCAAACTTGTTTAATCACTAGACACAGCAGCATGATAAGAACAATAACTTTAACTGCAGGGGGCTTCCTGTTATCCTGGCTATAGCCATATCCTGAGCAAATAAAAACTCAGGCTTTTGGTCCCAGCACTGACATAGCTAAAGTTCTGCTTATTATTTCATAAACAGGAAGCATCTCTGAGTTATCATCTCCGTGCATGAACTTTGGGGTAAAGACCTTCACTTTGCCTCATTGGGGCCACCTCCCTGATGAGCAAGTTTTGCATGCTTTGGTGAGATTTGAGGATGCATTCAAAGCCCAGCAGGGCTGACTTTTTCTAGCATTTAATAGGATCTGATGCATAACGAGTACAGGGTCAGATTTTCTGGCTTTCCCAGCCTCACGTGTGACAAGGATAACATGCAGGCAGGTCCCTGCCTGTGCTCAGCTCTAGCAGCCACACCGATAGCAAGGTGCAATTTACAAATATTACCCAAGATTAATTCTATGAGCCACCCACATAGAAAACTACCAATGTGGCTGCTAAAAATACACACTGAATTGCAACAAAGTTGTCAAGAACAAGTAAGAAGCAAAGCAAAGAGGAACAAAACCAAAACAGAGGTAATCACTGTTTAGAAAATAAAGGTTAATACATATAAATACCTCTCTTTACACAATTGTGAAGGATCCTAGGTAAGAGACGCCAAGGAAATACTGGAGGCACCCATCCTAGGCAAAAATCCACCCACAGCCTGTGATGTCTGGCAGACCTCGTCTTAAACTTGAGGTTCCCCCTGGACCATAGAGCCTGACTCTGTTCTCTGCACAGTAGGAAATGTCACAAGGTGAGTGCACAGGTGAGGGTAACACTGCCTAGAGGAGGGTCCAGAGAACCAGACTATTGCCTGGCTCAAACCATTCACCTCCTCTGAAGCCAGTACAGCCACTCCTGATGAGGCCACATCTCTGGTTCTCAGAAGTATGGCAGCCACTGGTTTGCCCCAACTCTGGAGCAGAGGCCATATAGGACTACACCTGATGAGGTCTGCTTTAAAACTCAACTAATTTCCTTGTACAGCTCACAAACAAAACTAAAAACCAGGTCAAACACTCTGCAGCAGTGTTACTTCTGTTTTGTTTCACTTGTTTAATTTTTATGTCCTTCATTTTACTACTAAGCTCTCCACTGCCCAGGAAAAAAAAAGAGGAGAGGAAAGGAAAAAGGGAAAGAGAAAGAGAAAGAGAAAGAAAAAGAGAAAGAAAAAGAGAAAGAAAAAGAGAAAGAAAAAGAGAAAGAAAAAGAGAAAGAAAAAGAGAAAGAAAAAGAGAAAGAAAAACCCAGGAGAGGAGAAGACAAGAGCAAAACCTCCAAATTCTTTAAAACAAATGGGAAAATTCTCCTGGTACACTATGTGTGGGAGAGGATTTCATGCCAGATATTCATTATTTATCATGCCTTGCCTATTAATATCAGGTGAGGCACCATTCTGCTTCCCAGAACTGGTATTTAAGCCAGCTGCTCTGCACAAGCACACACCACCTTCACCTGCACGTCAAGAATGCTGGCTGACTTTCTGCATGTGCTCTATGTTATCACTCACTTAAATTTCTACTGGAACCACTTCATAAGGGCTTTGAGGTGTCACATTTCCTCCCAGGGCGCTTTTTCTGTCTAAGAGCCTAAGTTCTGAAATCGGTACGGTGAGGATACGGTTTCACCTCCCCTCGCCTGCCTTGCAGTGGTGGCGGTGGGTGTGCATGTGTGCCACCCGAGACTGCTCGGCCAAGGGCAGGAGCAGAGCTGTGCCTGCCTGCCCGTCGCAGTGCTGATCCGAGCCCTCGGTTCCTGTGCTCTCCTCAGTGGCCTGACTGTACCTGATGCTCCAGAGGGCTACAGACGAAACTGCTGATGCACATAAGATGAGGCTCGCAGGGGAGGATGGCAGTCCTTGCCTCCCTCCAAGGAGGAAACTGCAACCCCTGTGATAAGTAAGTTTTTATCTATCCACTGCGATATTGCAGGGAATTCTAAGGACCTCTCATGGCAACTAAGAGGCGAAAAACAATCATTAACCCTTCCTCCACCTCCCTCAAAGGCATTCAGCAGCATTTTAACTCGCAAGCATACCGCAACACAACAAAGATAAAACAATTTCTATCAGCCTTTACACTATCTCTGGCTCCTACCCGTTAGGATATTCACCTATTTTGAGGCTTTAGGCATGCTGCAGAGCCTAGCCGCAGACCTTTCCGTATCTGCTGCGGGGAATTTATTTCTACGGGTCACTTTCACGGTATTTTTTTCCCATCTGCTCTCTTTTTCCAGTCAGGCAGAAGCAGGGGCGCCGCTGAAGTTAGGATGCTCTAAGGAACCGCTAAACTTCCACCTCATGCTCCGGTGCAGCACCGCCGCCCCCACCCCAGGAAGAAGCCGGCGCCCAGCTCGCCCCGGCAGTGGCCGAGGCCTTTTCTCCTCTCCTCTTTCTTCCGCTGCCCTGCCCGGCTCCGGGGAGGCGGCCGTGCCGGCGCTCGGCCACTGCGGCGCGCCGGGAAGAGGAGCGCGGCCAGGCTGACCGC
>VWZU01006020.1:52227-96853 GCA_013397095.1 Sterrhoptilus dennistouni | reverse complement strand
AAGTTGCACTGGGGGTGACAGAAAAGGAGAGAGAGACGGAGGGAGGGAGAGGGAGACGGAGGAAAAAAAAACACAAAAACAAACAAACAAAAAAAACCACCAGCGAAGGGAGTTTGCAAATAATCAAGCGCCGATGGCACCGATCGCGGCTTCCCAGAAGGAGCGGGAGCGAGCGAGAGAAACCCTCTGCTGAGATTATGTGGGATCTTGTTTAACAACACATTTCAATCAGGAGAAAAAAGGAACAGTCAACAGAAGTTGGTGAAACACTTCTGTCTTCCCCCCCTCCTCTTTATAGAAAAGAGAGGGGGAAAAAAAAGGCAGCTGATTGAAGCTTTGCAACTCACTGGCTGTGGGGATCGTATAATTTGTGCTCATGTTTTACAATAGCATGGAAAATTCCTACCTCTCTCCCTCTCCCCAAATAAATCTTCTATTCCCTCAAGGCATTTCACAATCTGGTTCCCTGACAAAAATTCCAATTTGTCTTTTTTTTTTTTTTCGTTTAGCTTACTTGCAGTGTAAATATTTAGCAGATGCATTTAAAATAAACATACGTTGTTGCTTTTAGGAGTCAGGTTGGGTTTTTGGTTTGGTTTGGTTTTTTGGGTTTTTTGTTTAAAAAAGGAACCACATCAAAGAAGTGTTTACTAACTGAGATTGACAGCCTATTCTCCTATTCTCNTTTTAAATCATCCGTCTCTCCGGTTGAGCTCTTGCTGTAGGAGCACCAACCCGACAAGCATCATTTTTGTCGGTGCATAGAGGAAAGCTGTAGGTGAAGCCACAGGAACCTCCTTTGCCTGACAGGAGCTTTACAAAGGAAGGTCAGTCACCAGGTACCCGTTACGCAGGCAAAGGAAGCTGAGACTCATGCAAAGCCTCCGGCAAAGGTGGAAGCAAAACCTCGGGCTGTGATCCTGCATTAACAGCCGTCTGGATCTCCCTGCCTGGAGCTCCTTTCAGATGAGCAGTCTGGGACTGGACCGGCGAAGACGTAACTCCCTTTGTGCCTGCTGCTACTGCTGATCCCTCAAAACGCTGCCTCTCGCTGCTGCTGGTGCCACCCAGACCTCTCCCACCGCAGCACTTGGTCGCAGCAGGGCTCAACACCCGGCTACTCCCACTGATGTCTTGAGGACGAAGCAAGAGGTAACTTTTGCTTGGGGATTTCAGTGCGAGGCAAGCGCTCTAGCCAGCCTGGCCCTTGTCTCGGGGTGCTGCGGGTGCTTACGCTGGCAGATAAAAGCAGGCCAGGGAACAACCCAAGCTGACCAGACGATGGACCAGGATGGCCGTGGCTGGGTTGTGGAGGATGTGATCCCCAGGCTCTTGTGGGCCATCTTGTTTGCAAGGTATCTTCAGTATTGTGCATGATTTTCCTCCCACCCCTGAAAAATGCCTGGAACTACAGGAGAGCTGTCTCACGCTCCATTAGCATTCTGTTTGCAACACGAAGCTGAGGATACATTTAAGATGGGGAGTGCCGCGCAGGGCTGGTGGAGGTGATTGAGGACTCAAAAATGGGCTGGGATGGCACGGGAGGAGTATGTACAGCAGAGGGAGCAAAACCTGCTCCCTTCTCAATCCCTGCTTCATTTTGAGAGTGATCCCTAGATCAACCATCACTAAATCTTGGAAAGAAATGGATCTGCCTGCAGCTGGACCACTGGGGGAGTCCAGGCCAGAGGTGGAGGGCTAGCATGCAGATGACAGCAAGCACAGTATTTGAACTTGTTCCTTGTCCCTCTTTTATTTAGCTATGGTGACCCTCAGGGTTCAGCTCTAGGCACAAATTGAAAGCTTCATATTTTACTAAAACATGTTTCTGGTCATTGTAATTCTGCACTGCTCTCTTCTTTATGATGGAGAACCTTATCTACTTTCCAAGGCTACTGATGCCTCTGATCCTAGCCTGTGTCCCTGCAGGGGAAGACACAAAAGGAGATGTGAAGATTTGGAGAAGAGCAGAGGACAAAACTAGAGGAGCGGGCTGCTACAGAAACCAGCTTCACTTCTTGGCATTTCCTTCTGCTGCAGCATGGCTCCGGGTCAATCACATCACCCTCACTCTCCCCAGCTGCAGAATGGGGGGCAGATGTACCAGTCTCTGCTGTGTGAGACTGCACTGATAGTTTCTCTCTTTCTTTCGCCCTGGGCTATCCCATAGTCTGAGGGATCTGTGTTAACTCCACATCTGTCAAAGCTGGCATGACACAGGAGCTTAAAATATTAACCAAGCTCACTACTTGCCAGAAGAAAAGTAGGAAGGGATCATCAGAGATGTCTGCAGGTCTCACCATATATGGCCCTGGGCATGGAAGTGGTACCCCCAGGCCTTGTGGCTGGTGGGTGGAGCACAAAGGGAGACACAGGAACATCCAAACCTGTGTGTGATGTACTTAGGCAAATGCTAAAGCTGTTGGCTTCAAAGCACAGGTCATTCTGCTTGCAGTCTTAGGGAAAACTTGATGGACTGCTTGGCTGGTCCAGGACAACAATTCCTGAATGCCTCTCAGGTTCAATATCACCATGGACATTATAGACTTTCAGCCACTTACAATTTGTCCCAAGGTAGGAAAATTAATGGGCATGTTTTCACCAACAAGGACTGTTCTGGTCTTACATGTTTTTAAATGTTGTTACCAAATGAGGCCACATTTGGTAAATAAATACCAGCCCAAACAGGTCCTGACCTTGGTCCCAGACTGGCTATGAGAACATGGCATATAGACAATGCTGGTGTTTTTTGAGCATGTAGAGGGAGTAGGAATTTGCCCAAGTGGGCACAGTCTTCCTCCCCAGCTCACACAGGGGTCTCCCCCTGGGTGTCTTTTTAAGAAAGGACTTAGGGCACATGACTGGAGCTAAGGGGGTACAACTCCTTGCTCTACTTCCCCACTGCTGTGAACAGATGGGGATGCACTCTGGAGATGGCCCATCTCTGAGAATATAACCTCCTTTCCATTTTCCCCAAAACTGAGCATCCATGCAAGGATGTTACACCCTTTGTCATCTGGGTCCCTGAGCCAAGGCCAGAGCTGTGGTGTGAACATACCTGTGGTGTGAACATACCTGCCGAGAGACAGCAGCGTCAGCAGCGCAGCTGCAACAGCTCCCAGGCAAGGCTGTTCTGCTGGAGAGATTATGGTCCACTCTCTTTGTGCCTGAGACTCCAGGGGGTGTCACTGGAATTTTAAATCCTGAGAGACTTTCCCACCTCAACAGACTGCCTCTTCTCTTTGTCCCCTTCACTTTGTAGGAGGATGGCAAACCAGCACTGGAGAAGCACCTTTTAATGCCTCATCTGCAGGTTTTTCTCATCTCTCCATTTGTATATTTGGGTCTCCCATAAACACAGTCCTGGTCAGCATGATCAGCTGTGCCACGGAGCCATGTGCCACCGAGGCAGCAGCATGCCCAGCTATGTCCAGTGTGACTGCTGGGTGGTGGTGGCAGGCACTAAGCCAGGGAAAGGTGGGGTGGCCTTTTTACAGCACTGGGCTGGCACTCAAAGGAGCTCCATTTCTGTTCCACTTATGCAAATCTTGGTGGTCTTGGCATGTAACTCCTTCAGAAAGGCATATGGCGTTTCACTGGTGTGTCTCAGGGGCCTGCTGGTAACAGCCTGAGCCTATACTTAATTGCAGTGGGAGCAGCAGGAGTTGCTGTTTCTTGCTGGAAATGGCGGAAGTTTGGACTTCTTTTTCTTTTCCCTTAGAAATTACTACAGATTTTGAAAGTCAGGTTTAAGAAGAAAGGCAGATAAGTTTTAAAGCATAGTTTTTGGACAGCTTTCCCATTTTATGGAGGTTGTGTGAGTGGACACAAGATGCCCTATTGGTCTCTCAGAGCCAGAAACTCTATGGTGGTATCACCTCCTCTTCTTTGATGCCTCTGCCAAACACTGGCTGTGCCAAGAGCATATGAGGGGCATTGCCAGAGGTGCCTGCTGCTGAGATGCAATTTATTCCTCTTTCCCCCAAAGCTGGGGTGTTTGTGGCTCCCAGCTTTTTTGGTTCAGTGTCCATCCATTGCATTTATTTCTTTGGAGAGATTGAGCCTAAAACCCTACTAATGTAAGACTGTATGGTACATTAAAAACACCACCACCACTACCATAACAAAAAAAAAAAAAAAAAAAAAAAAAAAAAAAAAAAAACAGAAAAACAGAAGAGAAAGTCTGTAAGCACACAAGCTGAGCATGTCCCTTTCAGTGACATTCTTTCATACCTGTTTGCCTTCATGGTAGAGCTGGAATGCAGCAAGGATCAGGCCCCAAATCTTTCACATAAAGCAAAGCAGAATATTTTTTTAAAACACCACGGGAAGGTTTCCCAATGAAATACACATAGTTGTTTTATTTTTAAATGTAAATCAGTGCGGGAATGGACAGTTTAATTAAAAGCAAAATTAATAGGTAAGTGCTGAGGGAATCCATATTATTTGCTGGGTACACTCACATATTTTTACTAGTGAGTCAATTGCAATTTTTAATTTCTTACCACCTACTAAGACTAGCTCAGAGAGTAGCCACTGTGATGTGGAATATTTGGGGAAGGATTTTTCCATGGATAGCAGGAATGTCTGTTCTGTGTGCAAGTTGTGGATGCCCAGGCAGCCTGCTATGGTATGCCCATTACATCTCTGCTAATCACAAAATATTCTGAGTTGGAAGGGTCCCACAAGGATCATCAATAGCAAACACCTGCTATAGGCTGCCTCTGTGAGCATCACCTGGAGAAAATCCTGTCCCTTGATACAGGGATTTTGGATTACTGCTAGTGACTTCAGTGTCACCTATCCCTCCACACACAAGCCTTTTTGCAGGTGTTTTGTGGAAGCCCCCCTGCCCCTTCCCTCAAGCTCGGGCATCCTTTTTCCTCATGGCAGATGATTCAGATGGACTTCCAAGCACATCAGAAAACAGCCAGCGTACTGGGCTGGGACTACGCCTGCTTATTTTGTAAGGTTCTGAGGGAAGGCCCTTATCTTTGAACACATATGGAAAATATGCTGCATACTGTTGGGGACTGATGGCTCTGTCACAGCTGGAGTTCAAAATAAGGCCACAAGAACTTAAAGAACAATTATCCCATGCACCAGTGAGTGGGGCTTTATCAGAACTCAGATATTTTTACTCAGTCTGAACATCAGTGGCTTCCTCAATGCAGCTCATGTGATGTAAATGCCCCTTTCAGGGGGTAAAAAATCTACAGCACAGGATCTAAAGCACAAGCATACAGAGGGATGAGACTTAATTCCCACTATAAAATCAGATGATGCTGATAAAGCCTCAGTGGCTTCAACACATGTACCCTGATAGAGAGAGGAGTGTGGCAATGAGGAACAGGACAGATGTTGTAAAATGCTTCAGGTACCATGGATGGAGGGAAGGTGCGATGTGAGTGCACAGCCTGATCAGTGCCCTGGGGAAGGCAGAGATCTGGGTCACCTCACCCATGCCTAACACCACATCTGATCTCATTCCTAAGCTTGCTTCCTTATCAGGAGTATCACTGAAATAAATGCTCTGAAAATGATGTGGCCTCTCCATTTGAGGGGTTAAACACAATTTCCCATCATCGAGCTTTTGCAGTTGGCTCAGGTATTGTTGCAGGATCTTGGATCCCTTTCTTCTTATTATTAATAAAAGAAACTTTGAAATATATTTTAAAGAAAAGTGCTTATCAGATAATGAAATTCTAATGGTGGTTGTCTTTCAAACAACCAGGGCCATGATTTAATTGGAAGTAATTATAGTCTTTTCTGAAGTATAATTTTTAGGGTATTTTTTCCCCTGACATTTGCAGTGTGGAAATTAAGAGTAAAATGATGTCAGAATCACGAGATTTCAATCTGTCTTCAAACAATAATGTGGGCTAGTGTCAGAGGTTTGTCCGTGGCTGGAAGGGAGAAAAACTCACTGAAGAAAATCCTTCTGGTGAAAATCGCCAATAGCGCCTACTTGTGCATTTGCTGTGCTGAGAAATTCCTGAGGGACTCCTGATTCTGAGAGCTCACTGGAAACCCTCCTACCTCTGCTGCAGTGGGAAAAGGCACATCAGTACCTTGCTCCTGAGAGCACCACATTTGTGATGTAGGCTTTGTTAATTATTTCACCAATAAAGCTGTATTAAAAGGTACACTTAGAGCAAGCAAAAAAATTCCTATTCTACACAGCAAAAAATTAAATGTAGTCCTCGTATGCTGCTGGTAGTTATTTCCATATTTCTTTTCCCCCAACATTAAAAAAAAAAAATTTAAACAGAAAATTTTTCAAATTATCTCTTTCTAAATTTTACCTTGTTTTCACTTTGCAATTCCTCATCCTCCTCTGATGAAATCATCAGCATATCCCCTAAACTTTGACTCATACTCTCTGTCTTACTGAAAGTGCCATTCCCAAGAGAGGAACAGTCTCTGCCAGCATCAACTCAACCTTTTTAGTGGCCAGTGGCATTAGCAGGGCCCTGTGGGCAGAACCTGAACTCCTACCAGCCTGTGTGGCTCTACTGGTACTGGTGATGCTCTGATGCCCCCAGACACATATGCAGCTTTAAATACAACCACAATGGACAGTTTAGCTCAGCCTCTTAAATCACATTCTGCAGATTTCAAATCATTTCTGTAGGGATGTGGATGCACACATGAGGAATCACCTTGCACTCCAAATTCTCTGCTTCTGGATCTGAGATTTTATATCTAATGCCCATTTAAAATCCATTCCTGAACACTAGTCAAAGGGAAAGGAAGGAACTATTTCAGATTAAAAGGGCAACACATATAAAAAGAAAATGTTCCATACAAGGCTGTGATTCACTGTGTAAAGTCCTGTAGAGGATTGTGTGAGGGATGCTCAGTTCTGCAAAGTGTGTTGACTTTTTGACGAGGCATTAGGTGAGGTTCCCTATCATTACAGACTCTATGGAGTTAATAACAGGATGGTTTACAAGCCAAATTCCTCCTGAGCAATGTTTGCCTGGCCCACTCATGTACGCCACCTCACTGCTCAGCTTTATTTATTCCATTTCACTCTTCACCTTAAAAATCCCATTGCGTGATCTTTCAAGTGAAGAGCAGCTATGTTTCATCTCAGCCATGTCATCACCAGCAAGAGAAGGGATTTCCCTCTACTCCAGCCTCTGAAACAGCCTTTTCAAAGAGAAGGCTGTTTCCCATTTTATTATATGGGAAAAAAAATTATACAGACTGAGGTAAAATTTTGGTCAGGCTTTATAAAACAAACTCAGTGACTTTAAAGTAATAAAACTTTCTCTGTCATTTTGCCAGAGCTGATCTTCTATGCTATACTTCAGGGATAAGTACAGATATGCTGACAGAAACCTCGTGGCTTCCAACCTGTGCACTGTGTGGAGCCTCAAGGGATTTTCTGGAAAGCAACTGGTGTTCCGAAGGTAAACATTTTTATCCCCCTTCCCAAAATGGCCATCAGACCAGCAGTGTTTCAAAGACAAACACATGTGCTTTCTTCCACATCTTTCATGCTGTCAACAGAAAATATTTGAAATTGCAGGCAAAGTTTCCAAGAAAGCTGAGATGGAGATTCTCTTTGCTTTAAATTTACGAGTACCTTCCAGCAGTCCTTCTCCTGTCTTTGCACCACTCCCTTGCTTAGCTGGGAGCCTGGAGATCTGAGCCCATGACTTGACCATGCATCTGTCTGGGGACTCTGTGTGTTTAGGTACAGTGGGCCAAGGAGTACATTTGGTACAAGCAGTGCCAGCCACAACACAGCCCTGAGCTTGGTGGGAGCCTTCTGGCCAGGGGTGGAAAACTGTTCTAGTATTTACACTTATTTGGCTATGCAGTGGATATTATCCTTTTTTCCAGCCCAGATCTCTATGCGAGCCAAACCTGGCCACGATGTCCATCATTGTTAGTGTTGTACCAATAGCTAAGCAATTGGTGAAAGTTTGACACAAAAGCATTGTGCCTTGCTGATTAGTCACAGCCTGTGATTTTTACAGCTCTAAGAATTGTGATCATGAAGGTCTTGTCTTGCAACCCTGCTGCCCACCCTCTTCCACGCAGAGAGGAATAAATATTTACTAGTTCTTGAAATAACACCCAGTCACACTCACTGCTGCAGAATAGTTCATCTAATTGAAATAACATAAGTAAATTGTTTGTCAAGGCGGTTTATTAGGAGAAGATTGCTGTGTCAGGAGCTCCCTCACTGCGAGAGATGCTGTGTTGTCTCTCTTAATGTTTAATGTCATTTTAATAATATTTCCCAGTTAGGGGTGCAGGCTGATGGTATAGACAAAAGCCTGCCAAACTGGGGAGGAATAAAAGCTTGAGGTCAGCTCCATTCCATTGACTTTTCCACCTGGAGGCTGGGCAAAGAGCAATGCTGCACTTTTTCCAAGGGACTCAGCCACTCCCTGCTACTTCTCTCAGCAGCTTTATCTGAGATATGTGGATTTTGCCTTTCACTCACTCAGAATGACACTTTAAAAGGTGAGGACCACATCCTGAGGAGGTAGAGATGAGAAATACACCTTTTTTTCCTTTGACAACCCATTTCTTTTTGTGATGCTGTTCTACTTGAGCTCATTAATCAGACAGTACCATAAACTACTGAATTTCTCCGAAGCTTGTGATTGCATCTGCAGCTACAGCACTCTTGACTCACAGTGGCAAAGCTCTTTTTTTGGAAACCTCTGGGTTAAAGTCAGAAATGTTTTAGCTCAAGGAGTGGGGATCTGCAGCTTAAGTATCAAGGGCCCCTGCTCATAAAGTGTCCACTGACGCTGCCTCGGTGTCACCCTCCAGCCCTCACAGACCTATCTTGACTGCAAAGTTGTTTATTGATCGTGCTTCAGTCCCCATGCCATCCCTCCAGATGTCTCCTGGCAGCAATGCGCAGCTTAGACTCTTCCTTGTTGTGAAAGACTCCTGGCTGAAGGACTGTGGAGTCAGAGCCTTTTGAAGTTGCTGCATAATAAGCTTTTACCAAACATCACTAGACAGTTCAATAATTACATAAACTTTGTAATCAGCCAAACCAGCATAGCCATCTCCCTGATGTACACATAGCACTAGTGAGTAATTTTACATAAAGGGCAGGTACTTTTGTACTTAGTGCACAAACAGCTATAGAAGGAGGGCACAATTATAAATAAACTGTTCTTAGTTGTCACTTCTCTGTCTCTGACTTCCCATGCATTCAAATGGCGAGACTGATTCATTTAATCTTACTCTAAAGCAGCAAGCCACAGAGTCAGTTTCCTGACAGTTGCTTTAAAAAGTGTAGCTGAGCTCTCTTAAATTGTCTTCCCTTGTATTATATTTAGACCTTGTGATTAGACTATCTGTCATGATATGCTTTTACTTTAGGGCAGAAGTTCAATCTGCTTTCTGAAAGCAAACAGAGATGCTCCTGGGAGTCGAAGGGGCATGAGCACTGGAGTTCAGCATTTGGGAGCAGAGGTCTTCAGTATTGCTTGTGCTGCTGCCTCCTCTGCACACCCAGCCTCATCAAAACCTGAGTTTACAAGTAAGCATAACATTACTTACCATAATGAGACTATTGGGAAGGGTGGAGGCAGCAAAATACTTAGTGGCTGTTTCCAAGGGTTTTAGAAATATCAGCTGAGCAATTCTTATGATCTTCCCTTCTCCCCTCCTTCCCTCTTCTCCCCCACAAATCTTGTCAAAGGCTTGGATGCCAGACCTGGACGCTCCTGTCATATGAACATGGCTTTTATGTTTTTGTCATTGCAAAGCAGATTATAATGACTACACTTCATGCATTTTACCCTAATTAAGTCAGTGGAGGTTTCAACATGGATACAAACTCGAGCTGCAGCTCTGCCCTTGACAATTGCCTACCAAAGAGAATACCTGAAAGCTCTTGTTTTGCTAAATATGCTATTTAATATTTTGTGATGCTTGGGTAAATGCAGTAAGTGAATGTAGAGCCGTCTATGTTTCTATAGTATTGTGGGGGAGGTTATTAGAGTTATGCTGAAGGAGGTTTCCTTGTTCCATGACTTGCTTTGCCAGAGCACTTATCAGATACTGAACTGCAGGTTCCAGTCCTGCTGACCAGCGTCTGTGATGAGAAGACCCCCAGACGCAAGCAGACTCTCAGCCACTGCTCTGATGGCAGGAGCTCTCCAGCACCCTGGCAAATGTTACCAGGATCTGGCAGACAGGACAAAGTGAAAGACCTGCTGGGCTCCAAGGGGGACAGGAAGGGTTCTGTGTAGAGGGGGATGGGTAGAAGGCAGATGCCATGCCTCTGTTGTGTTTTGTTAACCTGAAAAAATAGAGCTGTGGAATTCAGCACACTGGATTGAAAGGTGAGTTTCTCCTATGTGCCGTGTGTAGGATGCCTGTCTTCCTCTAGCTGATCTACAGAGATTTGTAAATCTATTCTTGCTTCCAGGTACTCTCATAGAAACTTGTGCTTTAGGTTTAGTGTGTAGAAAACTTTAGGTCCTAGGTCCACATTCAAGTGTTTGTCCAAATGTGATTGGATAACCATTCCTTTAAGATTGGTCATATTCCTTTTCCTCAGATAAAACTATCATGCTAGAAGTTTTCCATCATCCCTGTGTCTCTAGAGAGAATCTTGGAGACTTGAAGGTGACTTTTCTGAAAAATGGTCTCAATATAATTCCAAAAATACTTTATAATTTGGAGCCTGCTCCTCAACCTCCAGCAGAGATCAAAGAGATCCCAGAAAAAATACTAAGCACCATGCATTCCTATGAGCTGAGCCTTTGGCTGTAATGAATCAATCAACTACCCTTTTATCAGCCAGATATAAACTAACTTATGGCATTTTGGAGCCAAAGGCTACTAGTACAAGGCTGCTGTTTTAGGCTTTGTTTTTATTAAAAAGTTTGGCTCCAAAGGGAGATCTTTGTTTTCAAAGTGTTTTTTACATCTTTCTGTTATTTTCACCTTCAAGCTTGCTGACCCAGTTGGGTATGAAAAACTTGATCTTGCTTCCTAGTGGCAAGATCATGTGTTAATGGTATGTATTGGTGCTATGTACTATCTGTCAATGGTATTTATGGAGCTCCAATCATTACAGTACCGTGGTGCCAGGTAGAATTTTGAGATAAGCAGGTAAGTTATTGAATGTGAACTCTGTTCTTCCCACCCTAGTGCTTGGCCCCTTTGACTTGGAGACTTTGTCCTCTCACCCACGCTCAGATGCAGGGCACCTGAGAAAAAGTGAGGTTTGTGCTTTGCTGTGGAACAACCCTGGCCTGTGAGCTCAGCCAGGCTGTACCTGGTACCCTTGGCTCCATCTCGGATCCTATCCTGCTTCCATCCCTCATGCTGGTGTGTTACCCAAGGTACCAGTGCTGTGACTGGTGGCAGTGGGAGCAGAGCCAACAGAGCCTGCACACCAGCTGCTGCTGAACTCTTTTCCATAGAATGTTTTCCAAAATCCAGCAAACTGTGTCAACTGGAAAAACTGAAATCAATTGAGGTGCTGCTTCCCAGCATGTGCAGGATCACAGAAGGTGTCCCAGTCAGGCAGCATAGAAAGCTTTGATCTCTTTGGAGAAAGAAACTGCCATGAAGCAGAGGGCTGCTGGAGCCTGGCTGGCACTAATGGGAAGAATTTCTGCTGGCTACTGGTACTGAAGAGACAGTTTGCTTTTCAGACAAACTCAACACTTTGACCAACTTGACAAAAGCTGTGGGCAGAGAGTCAGTCTCAGCCTGATTCTGAGAAAAACACATGCCTGGAACTCCATTTCTACCACTACAGAGAAATTAGTATGAACCCACAAGAAAGTGGAGATGAGATGAAAAAATGCAGGTCTTGGTAGCAGCTACTTCTTAAGTGGGACAAGCATAAATTCCTTTAATATGGATATAGAAGGGGGACTTATTTTGTTTCTATTATTACTTGATTGTGGGAGGCTAAAGGGAAATTTTCTCACAACCTCAAGAAAGAAGTGTTCAAAACTAGTTTTTTAAAATGTGAAAATTAAAGCAAAAAATTAGAAAGGAAATTGTGATGGAGGATCTGTGTAAAATTTTTCCGTCTTCTTTTTGATCAGCTCTGATGTTTGTAATTGATGTCCAAGGAGAAAGCTTGATAACTTAGAGATGAAGAAGAAAGGAATCGCACCCTTGGTAAGCCCTGCCTATGGGACAGCAACCCTGGGACATGCTGAAAATGTTTAAATAAGGAATGTGCTGTGAACCAATATTTTTCTCCTGCTTACCCTTACAGTTATTTCCTTACCCTCAAATTTTCAAGAATGAAAAGCTGTAAGGATCAGTAATTACGCTGTATCACTGTTATGTATCACTACTTAGTCAAGAATTTCAGCCCATTACACAAATAGCAGTGACGTGCTTGTCAGGGGCCCTTTGAAGCACAAAGTGCCATTGCTGCCAGCTTGGTTTCCTCAGCGGAAGAGCGGCAGCAGAGGGAGATGAAGGGATGGAGGCTGCAATGTTGAGATGCCCTCCACTTTCCGGCCTTCCTGAGTTGCTCATGCCGCTCCTGTTTTGCTCCCATGGGGGTTTCAGGCCTCACAACCCACCTGAGGCCAGGCTCTTTTGGGATAATAGAGTATTTCCAGGTGCTTAGGTGCACCTGGCAAACAGGGAACGGGCACCCAGCGCTCAGCGCGCAGGGCCAAGCAAGCCAGTGATCCTACCTCTGGATTGCTGAGAGCTGCTCCGTGACGCCAGAAGGTTCACAGAGAGCAAGCTGGGCTGGAGTCAGATTACACTGACTCCCAAAGACCAGGCACCGGCTTCCCAGGGAAAATTCATGCCCACGTAAATAAAGAGGGAAATAATTATAAACGAGCAGAAGTAAAAATGGGAAGCTGAAAGACTGAAAGAAAAGAGAAGTGCATGAGCTTTTTTTGTAGATGTAGAGGCTTGCATTTTACATCTAAAGAAATAGAGGAAGAAATTTAAATGTGTATTTAGGAAAAAAAATCCAATGGGAAATGTGAAAAGAACCTCTTTTATGAGGAAGCCTCTGAAGAGACAAAGCTATAAATGCACAATTCCAAATATCAACCATTTCTTCTTCAACAGTAAAAACCCCCAAATAATTAATTCTGTACAGAGTTAAAGCAAGCTTTTGGAAAAGCACCTGGGAACAGTGCTGGGAATTGCCCACCCTATGATTTTTGCTCCTGTCACTGGGCAGTATAAGTGTTATTTACTCCAAGAAACACTGAATTCCTTTCTTCTCACCACTACCTTGCTTATAGTCAGGTGTGTTTATAGAAACCTGCTCAAAGCCCTGAGATGCACTGCCATCAGTCTCCCAGCATTGTCCACTCAGCAGTCAGTGGAAGGATAAAGACTCCTATCCAGGGAAATACCCTTTCCCATAGAATCACAGAATGCTTTGTGTTGGAAGGCACCTTTAAACATCATCTGCTTCAACTCCCCTTCCACAGGCAGGGACATTTTCATCTAGATCAGGTTGCTCAGATATCTGTCCAACCTAAGCTTGAATGTTTCCAGGAATGGGGGCTCTTTCACCTCTCATGGGAACCTGTGCCAGTGTTTCATCACCTTCATTGTAAAAAATTTCTTCTGTTTATCAAGTCTGAATTTACACTCTTATAATTTAAAACCCTTGCTCCTTGTCCTGTAGCTACTATCCTTACTAAAAAGTCAGTCTCCATGATTCTTATAAGCCCCCTTCAGGTACTGGAAGGCCACTATAAGGTCTCCCAGGAGCCCTCTCTTACCTAGTTGAACAACCTCAACTCTTTCAGCCTTTCCTCATGGAAGAGGTGCTCCAGCCCTCTAATCATCTTCAGATTAAGCAGAAAATGGCTTATCATGGAGACAAGATTTCACTTAGAGAGCTCCAGACTGAAGACTCAGTCTTTAATTTTCTCTGAAAGACAAGATGGAAAACAAATCTAAATATGCTCTCTTTGCTCAACCACCACAAGGTACCTTGTGTACCTTGCTCACATGTTTCTGGCTGAAAGAAAATTCTGTGGGCAATTTGTCATCAAATTAAAGTCACTGCTATCAAAATCATTCTGGATCCAAAAGAGCAAAATAAATTGGGTTGTACTTGTAGAAATTTATTGTGGGCAATGATAACCTAGGCCAGATGCTGCTCATTTAGCTTTTCTGTAGACCATACTTGCATGGATCACAATGGGGTTGGCTGAATGAGGGCTGGATGGGGTAATTGCACTGAGCTGGTGATGGAGGGGCTGGTGCTTGACATTTCTCAGCCTGGGATAATTCAGAATCCTCAGAGACAGGGTAGCCAGGTACGTGCTGCCTTTTTTTCCAGCCTAGTTAGGAGATTACTGGAGTGACACTGTAGGGAATAGATTCAGGCAATGTGATTGAAAAAAAGGAAATAAAAGTTTCTTTATGATTCCTCCTTTTTTTTTTTTTTTTTTTTTTTTTTTTGTTCTTAGTGCTTGCTGGGGGGTAGGCCGGGAANCAAAAGCTGAAGTTTGTTTCCTCTTTTTTTTTTTTTTTTTTTTTTTTTTGGTTCTTAGAGCATGCTGGGTGGTAGGACTGGAAGTGTGGAAGCACAGCACACAGACAGACTTTATTAGCTTGACAGATTAGAAAGACTGGTGTGTTTTGGCACTCCATCACTGTCACTGGCCTTCTGTGAGACAGTGTCTTGGCCAGTGCTATTTCCAGGGAGGATTTCTCTGGCCTTATGTATACCCTGCCTCTTCAGCACATGAGAGCTGTGCTATTTGACCCTCCTTCCCTTTGTTTATATTCCTCATTCCCGCAAAACCATAGGCAATGTTGTATAGCGTTACTCCCCTCCTCCAAACTTTCCCTGTTTCAATTGGTTTCATGACAAAGGAATAGATTGTTACTGACACTGATCCCAGTTTAATCCTTCCAATAATCTGATTTTTTCCAAGCCTATTTATATCCTTGAAATGACAGTAGGGTTTAAAGTGATACAAATACCTGAGCCTAAGTGCTAGTACTATCCACAGCAGTCTGGTCCAGTTTTGATCCTTCAGAATAAAGTGTAACCCCAAATATTATTTGATAATATTTGATATCCCTTCCCAAGTGTTTGTAGTGCTACACTAGTCCTTGGTTCCTCTTTTTGACTAGCATTTTCACATTACAGGTTTATTCTCCTATACACAAGTATCAAGCTGAAGTCCCAAAAAAAGTTTTGAAGCTTATATAAATGTAGGAATTTTTTTTCCCTTTGTGGATTTTAATAACTTTCTGATGTCTGGAAATGATCTAGAAGTAAAGCTTTCACAGCAGTGTAAGAAGTATAAACCCATTCTAGTTTGTTATTTCATCCAGCAACCTGAGAACTTTTTTTATTTCCCTGGGCTTTAAGGTGATCAGCCAATGTTTTGTCCCATCCCTAATCTCCTTAAGAAAATTATTAATGCTTTACATTGAAAATAAAGACAAACCAATCTGAAAATAAAGCCATCCTTAGCACTGCATATTGTAAACATTCTTGCTGGACTATTTCCACTATTAGTAACCAATTCATTTTAATATTGCTCCTGCTTCTTGCTAGATCTGCAGAACCTTAGTTCACACATAGCCAAGGAGTAGTTCAACCAGCAGTCAGCAGGTTTTTGTTCTTTTTTTTCTCCACTCTTATAATTCAGTACAGTGAGTTGTTTATATAACCAAATCCTTTTGTTTCTCCAAAAGTGACTTGCCTATTTCACTGGAGTGACAACACCTGTGATATGTGATGGTCTATTTTTTTCCAAAGCAAAGGCCTCAGTTTTCAGCAGAATTTACATTCCGGTAATAAATATTTAAAGGAATTATAATGGAGCTGAAGCAAAGAATGTCCCTCTGAAGTGCACACACACACACACACGTGTACACACACACACACAGAGACATGCACACTCACAGCCAATTAATCTGGGGTCACTCTGGTGCATATGGTGCCTCTGTTCAAACCCTGAGATATTTTGCTTTTTCTGTTACGAAACTTGGCCACCTTGCACTTTTGCACCATAAAACTTGCACCATAAAAACCTTATAAAATATTATTCTTTACTGTCTATGTAGCAGATCACTTAAACATCTATGTCAAAGGCATTTACTGCAACAAAATCTCTTTCTGCCCGTAAAAAAGTGTAAGAAAGAGTACAATCCATGCTGATTTCTTTGTGTCCTTTCTCAGGTGTGAGCTTTAGGATTTTCAATCATCTCTATTTTATTCTATAACAGACTAAAATAAATTACACTGGAATGACAGTTTTGGAACATACCAGGGCTACACAACTACCATTTGGCTTCAAAAATGTAGATTATTATAAAGCAAATGAGATACTGATGTACTTCTCCACTTACAAAGCTTAGATTTTCCCCTATGGCCATAACACTAGGTGATGTCTTAATTAATGATGGTGAAGATCATATATGTGACATGAACAAAAGAGATGCTTTTAAACAATAATAAGAAAAAAGAGAAGAACAAAATATTTCATCTCTTTTGAAAAAGAATGAACTGATTCCAAAAAGTAGGATAATGAAAACCGAAAGGCAAAAGAAGGAAGAATCCAATGTAGATATTGAAGTTACCTGCAAATGTCTCCCTCTGCAAACCAGAAAGTATTTATTCTGTATATTTTGTTGTATCCTTGTCTCTTCATGTGCACTGAATGATGCCCTACCAGCAGCACTACATCTGTATTAAACTGCCTGAGTATAATTCTCACTGAGCACTGCCCACCCATGAGAGCCTGCTTGTCCTTTCTCAATCCAGTGCATGTGCAATATTCATAAAATGACACATGGATCACCCACTTCGTCCACATTATATATATATGTGTGTGTGTGTGTATATACATACACATATAATTATCTATGGAAAAATAGGCATTGAATCTTAACTGTAAGTACACAGAAAGGCAGCTTTGCCATGAGGAGGCCTGCTACCTGCAGAAGAGTTACCTGTGCAGAACTGACCCTCTGACACAGCATCCTGAGCTGGACTCTGACATGTCCTCTTCAAACTGGCAGACGAAAATGCAGTGGCCAGTGCTCTTTTTGTTCTCACCTCTGTGTAACCCACATCTGCAGGAATCTTGGGATGGGAACAACACACTGATGGGTGCTTATCAAGGGATGACCATGATTATATCTAACTTTAAAAGCCTGAAACATATAGGATGTGTAGGAGCTGCAGACGGACCTGTGTCTCAAAAAAGCAAATGAAAGGAATGAAGAAATGGGTGTTGGGGATAAGGGGAATTGGTCGTGGAGAGGGGCTCTAAGGGGAGGTGGAGGGTTACATGGGGTTTTTTCATTCATTTCTGTGTCCAGGGCTAAGCAGTAAAACAGTACTTCTTCATTTCCACCCTATCTCTGTTTTTTGGAATCTGGTTATTCTTAGCTCACTAGGTTTAATTTGCTGACCTGACATGAACATATCCATCTTTCACGTTGATCCTGGCTTAAACTCAGCAGAAACACAAGAGTGGAAAATAACCCTTCTGGCAGCTAGAGACAATGACACTGTCCTAGTTCAGAAGAAATGGAAGGTGGTCACAGGTATATAGAAGGTCTCTGTGTGCTCACAGTAGTCCACAGTTTTAGAGCAAAAGAGTGAATCTTTGTGGACGTGTGAGCATGGACATACAGACACCAGTGGAGAAGTAGAGATAGATGCTTTTTTACTCATCAGCCCTCATTGCTGTATTCAGCTCTCTGCAGTCATCACTGCAGGGAGGCAGCCCTGGCAGAAGCTTACCTTCATCGGGAGAGAACTTTGGGATGGATCCTCTGGCCAGGAGAGTGAACAAGAAACCTCTTGCAGGAAAGGGGAGACCGTCTAGTTCAGGAGAAGCTCTTGGGAGAGGGGCAGGCATGGACAGAGGCACGAAGGCCTCCCACTCCTATCGCTTACCCTTCCCGTGCCAGCCCTGCTCCATCTGCTGGAAGGAACAATGCAGAGCCGCTGCCGTTTGCCCGCCGGGATCCAGGCCCTCCTGTCCTCCTCCCCAGCCCAGATTCACTCCATGTCTTCCTTTCATCTGCCACAAGTGCCGAGGGAGAGAAGAGCAAAGCCTCCTCCAGACACAGGAAGGAGAACAACCCCTATTTTTGGATCCCCGCTTTCCCATGAGTTTCCCTCTATTTTAGCCTCTAATATGTCATTGAACTTACAAATTAAGTACTGTGCATGCCGTGTATTTACTATCCAATCTGCTGACTAGGAAATTGGTTCCTCTGCTCACCTGTGGTCATTCAAACGCAATGGAAATACTCTGCAAATCTCCTGAGGCTGCACATTGGGATATTGATGGGAATGGAGTGAGGTGGCAGCACCAGCTGCTGCCTCACCCAGGAAACCAGGGTGCAGCTGTGAAAGGTGTTCAGAGGGAAATGGGAGTCCTTTGGCTCTTTGCTTTGCTGCTCAGCACTTTTCAAGGATATTATTTTGGCTCTGTCTCCATTTTTCCCTTGCTTACTAGGTGTCTAGAGAACAGGCTGAGGAAAGCTCTGATTTTTTCAAAATGTGAAAGCAACATGGAAAGCTTTTGCCATGTATGAGCCTGCGTGACACTGTGAATTTGACTCACTCTTCTCTGTACATGGAGATGCAGGGTGTTCACAGCTCCTATGTAAAGGTTTTTCAGCTCTGGCACCATGGGCGTTAAATGATTTTTCGTCCTGTCCTGTGTTCTGCTCTTGGGAAATCATCTGCACCTGGGATTTGCGTCTATTTTCCATATAGAAAAAGAAGCGTGTTCATGCTGCTGTGGCCCTTATGGCAAGTCTTTCACCTCTGGGTTACAGGCAGTCAGGTGGATGGGGTGGGCTGAGCCTACCCACATCAGCTGGCTCCTCAGGGAGGGGAGAAGGGCAGCCAGCATCAAACCACTGTTCACAGAAAGTATATTCTCCAGTGGATTTCCCTATTCCAATGAAACAATAGGAGGGTCTTGTGCTGTATTATCCATGCTTCCTCTTTATTCTGATATTATCTGTGAATTCTTGTAAATAATAGATGACTGAGACCATTGTTGTTTTGGGAAATAGGAAGATGAAAACATTAGATGGACCTTAGCAGTTTCAGTAAACTTATTCATGTTGTTTGTAGTTATGCAAGTCAGAAACTAGCAAAATACCTATTGGAATAAGTAATTACCCTCTGCATTCACAAAAGCAGTTCTCTTACATCTCATTTTTAATAAGAGAGACTGCCTCAGTGACACAAGTGCTACAGAGTTCAAAACAAAAAAGGAAAGCAAACATAACTCAACTGTTAATACCACAAGATTTTGGGAAGCAATCCATCCCAGCTCTTCCATGTATCTGCTTTAATACAGGCATTCTGATATAAATTGCATGGTGGTGATTAATAAATCTTCTATCAATTGAATTTGAAGTCAAAAGAACCTGCTTTTTTTTCTTTCTTTCTTTTTCTTTTCTAAATCTGCATTAAAATAGATTATTCAGAACTCTTGGAATGAAAAGTGCTGGGTCAAAACTCACATTTTTCTAGCAAGTCTATGAAAACTTACTTTAAAAAGTCACATACTGTAGAATCTCAATTATCTTGGAAGGCTTATCCGGGTTATGGCTTAAGTGTGCTATTCATGTGCTGCCAATTTGTTCTAGAAATACGAGATAAGCTGTAGTGCCTCACAAAGAAGCTAAACCCTTCCCTGGGCCAGATGGAATCCTGAAGCCATTCAATGGATTGATTAGGGTGCAGAAGTCCTGCAGCTTCTCTTCAGTCCCATGCAGAGCTGGGCTGTGTCTCAGAGCTAGAGCCATGGAGCAGTGTGGGTCCTCTGTAGTTCTGGCAGGACTCAGTATCTGCCTCTACATCATGTGCTCCTCATCTGGGAAGTCTTCTTCATTTAGAAACCTTGCCCAGAAACTGCACAGATGGCCATGGCATGGTCCTGCATGGAAACTAAAAAGTCTTTATGGGTACCTCCTGTCTGGACACTAAAACCTCCTGCATCACACATGTACTATTATTTCCGGTTACTTAGGACCTTTTCTTCTCCTCTTCTTCACCTCAAGTAAAGGGGACTTCTTGATATATCCATGGGTTTAATACCTATTGGTCTTGGTAGAACTTGTCTGGCTCATTGTACATTAACATTGTTGATATTTTTGTATGAATATACAATTAATAAAAATTGGGCAAAACTTTAAGCTTTTGCTATATTCTGGACAGATTATGATTTTTTTTTTTTTCTCTGTGAAGTATTGTTAAAACTTGCTACCCACAAGGACTAATTAATAAGAGCAGATTTTACTCTGAAAGGAGAACTTTCTTTCGTTTGCATAGCCTTGTGTTAGAAAAACAAACATTCACAGTTAGGCAAATAGGGCCACGCTCCCAAACGTTTTTCTTTGTGAGTCTCATGGCATTTAGTGATCCTATTGATCTCCCAAATTCAGGGCAGCAGTGACTGTGTGAGAAACTTCACCTCTAGTTTTCAAAAGAAATGCCTAGCTTTTGGGAGCACAAGGTTAAAACAGAACATGCAATTTAGGCTCACCTTGCATGAGTCCATCAATGTGGGCAAAGGTTGCTTGTGAACTGAAAGCCTGAATAGGGCAAACTAATTCAGAGTAAAGCAGTGTTAGTGTGAAATATATGTCCAGCTCAAGGAGGGGGAGTTACACAAGAGAAGCTACTCTGCAGCAACTCTCAATGTGGATAAGCCTTTAATTACTTTTAAAATCTCTGCATTACTAAGCCATGCTTATAATTTCTAGAGGCCTTGAGTTTCTGGAACAACTGGAGTATGAGGTTCAATTGCATTCACTTCAGTGGAGTATACAGTTAAGTATCGGCACGTTTGCAGGCTTGAGGCCAGTCATTAACTAATTAGTGTATGGGAACTTTTGAGCTTTTCCCATCTGATTTGCAAAGTTATTTGGCAACACTTACTTATGAGCTTTAACTTTTCACTTTTCCCCTTCTCCCTTCACAGCAAAACAAAGAACCCCCACCAGAAGTAGAAAGCCAATTGGAAGTACACTAACTTCTCATTTTCCCCTTGCTGGAGATAAAAAATATTTGCTGAGTTTTGCACCTTTTTTTTTTTTTTAATTGTTATTTGTAATGCAGACATACATGCATAGACCCTTTTAAAAAGAAACATATTAAAGGTCTCAGAGTGTTAGCTTCGTTTGCGGCCACACAAAGCCTCCTTTCCCAGCAAGAGCATGCCAGCCTGGGAGGCTGGGGGTGGTGGTGGAACTACAGCCCCCAGAGGGCGTGGCGAGGGCCAGCCCAGGGAGACGGGGCAGGGAGGCGCGGGAGAGTTGTACAACTCTTGGGAGTTGTAGTCCCACGACCCAGCACCTGTCTGTTCTGTGGGAGGCGGCGATGGCTCCGCGCCTCACTGCTGCCTCAGACTGCTGCAGGGCAGCTGCGACTGGCACCCCAACCAGGAACCGTTGGAGACCTCTGAAGGTAAGGATCTCCTGTGTAAATCCTGTGGTCCATCCTAGTCTTCTTTGCCCTTTTCTTTTGCTGGAATGTTTTGCCATTTCGTTCCTGTGGCACATCCTTGGGTAGAGTCATCGGAGTTTGGGTTGGTTGGCGGCGCTGTCTGCCGTGTCAGCGCGTGGGATCAGGGAGAGGTGCCATTCTTCCCCGCAGCCATGGTTAGATGTGTTGGCTCCTCTAGGCAAAGATTAGTGGAATAAATAATAATTCAGTCTTAAAAAAAGTGAGGGTAGTAATCCCACTCCCCTAGAGAGGCTGAAAATCTTTCGCTAGTGAATAAGGGTCTTATAGCATACAGCTTTTTTGCTGAATTTAAACTTGCTTTTAAAGTACTTTTTTTCTTTTAAGTTGATTTTCTAGGTTTTAGTAGAGGGAAATTGACAAATACATATTTCGCATATGTGGCTGCAATAGACTCTATCTGTGTACATTTCCTTCTTCCAGTGCATCTGTTGTTTGCTCAACTGGAGGCAACTCAAAGTTTCAGGCTCTTCAGACCACTACAGTGAAAATCCTTGGAAATGTTTCTGTTTCACCCTGCTGCTTAATAAAACAGAGCAGTGGTCAGATAGCAGGGAGAGGAGAAATGGTTTTGTGTGCTTCCTGGGTAAGGTAAAACACTTCTGAAGGTTTTGGCTGTGATCCTCTGGCAAGCAAGGAACTGGGAATCTATTCCAGCCTTGCTGTTGGTCCTTACACCTGAGTGTAAATTGCCAGAGAGCTGTGGTAAGTACCTTGCAAAAGGACACACTGCAGGCCTCCCAGGGCTAAGTGTACGTGAAATAGTAATGCCCTGTGCATAGAGATTCAGTTCCATGACACAATTATACCCTTGTCATCCTTTCCTGTAAATAATTTAGTTATTATTCTGAAGACCACAGATTTGTTGTATGCATTGCTTATGGTCAGGGTCACTGATTCTCAGCTACTGCTTCTGGGGTGAAGCAGCAGGCAGTGGGCAGGCTGAAAATTGTGGGAGCAGAGTGGGAGTTTTTAGCTAAGTCTACTGGTGCAAGACCCTATTTAAACAAAAAAGGTGGAAGTGAAGACAGGAGACCCTCCTGGTAAAGGTGTTCTGCTGGGAATTGTGTTGCCCTTTTAATGGCAATAAAGAAGCTTTGCTGTTCTCTGCAGAAGTTGCCAAATGCTGAACTAAACAGGTCTGGACAAGGAGGCAGTTCCCTTCCTGTTGAGAGGCTTGGCAGCTCTGGGCCAGTGAGGTACGGTTTTGGGTGTGTGGGGTTTTTACACCAAGGCATCAAGACTGCCATCATACGGACAGGCAGAAAGCAGAGGAGCTGGTGTCCTTCATGAATCAAACATGCAGAAAGGTTAAACACAGTGCCCTCAGATCTGAAATGTATAGCTAGTATTAGAGGTGTTGGTAAGAAGTTCTACACCTTCTACCCATTAATCCATTACCTTAAAAATCAGCAGCTGTAAATGGGGAGGTCTCATGGACTGCTTTCCAGGTGAAGTTTTTCGTGTACCTCATAGACTGATTAGTGGCATTACTGATATATTTGTAATAGAAAATAACTTATGGGTGCATCTGAATTGGAATAGAAATTAATTTATAGGGGCATGTCAATCTGGAAGCATTTTCTGCACATTCAAAAAACTTTCTTAAATGTGGACAGCACTAATATAATAAACAGGGATGATACCTGCATGCAGCCTAGCTGAGCTTTGAGTGTTTCTCTGTACACGGACAGTACATATGGTAACTTAAGCCAGGGTGTCAGAACTCCTGCAAGAATGTCTCCAGAGAAGTGTGGTGGCTGGGGATGCTGCTGCAACCCTGGGGCAGGGCAGGTGACTGAGGAGGAGGATGGTGATGGTGGCACCAAGCCCTGTGCAGGCAGCAACAGTGGTAGGGGCCTCTACCCCCTCCCTCCTGGTGCTGAAGGAGGATGGACCTCCTTACTCTGTCTTTCTCCATCTGACAGTCAGGCTGCAATATTTAAAACAGGCATGTATTTCCCTGTTTACCCAACAGCAGCACGGCTCTGAAATGGCAGTTGTGTTGGTTTTGTTTTCCTTTCCTCATACACATCAGAAATCACACAGCGTGATATGGATAATGGGATTATATTGACCCACCTCTGCAGTTGCTATTAATACCTGAAGAAACCCCCAAATGCCTCAGCCACAGTGTAGTTGCCTGGCCACCTTTCTCTTGCCAAACAGAGCAGGGTTTTTTACAGTACTTACAAGTCCAAATTTTGCTTCTTGGTAGTGTTAAGGAGATAGGGACCAGATTATACACAGAAGAGAATATGTATAGAATATCTGTTTTTGAATGGGTAGCAAGCTGATTTGCAGTGTCATTTAAACAGCATCCTAGCACCCAAGTCTTTTATAAAAACAAAAAAGGCTGAGGGAGTTTGAGGGTGTCATGTCTTTTTCTTGCTACCCATAGAACCATAACCCACCCTTTCTAAAAAAAGTGCATTTGAAATTCAGCCTTGGTACACAGGCTACTAGATTTCAATTGCTGGGTTTATGTCATCATTGCAGTTGATGACATAAAACACAACAGTTGTGACTGTAAAACACAAGATGAATGGTTGCTCTTTCCACTCCGAGTTCTTTCCATCCTTCACCTTTACAGCAAAGGTTACCCTCAGCAGTGTGTGCGTCTGTCTGTTGTAAGTGTGGGAATACGTATTATTCATAACTTGCCAAATGTGTGCTGGAAAAGAAAAGCTGAATTTATAGCTATATTTCCTCTCTGCTGGGGTTTTTAGAGTTGTGTGTTTCACTGTTTCCATTATAAACCCTTGTTTTCTGAGGTTTATAACAGTCTTGAAGAGCAGAGTGGTCTTGAACCATAATAGAAAGCAGGTAATGTTGCATTTACAGTACAGCCATAACTGCACATTAAGGGGTGTAATCTTCTCAGTGTACCCTCAGTGCTCCAAAAAGGTTCATTGGAGTTACATATACTGAGAGAAAACCAGTATTTTATGTTTGGAGTTGGTGCTCTCTGTCCACAGAGCTGAGTGCATCACACAAGGACAGAGAACATCTACCTGCACCAGACTTACAGAAATTCTTTGCTAGACCCTTAAAATGCTCACATGCATCCATGGGGCCCCCTCTGAATTACTGCTCATCAAAACCTCTCTTTGTCCCTGGGAATTTCTAGTTAGCCTGAGCTGCCTCAGGCAGAGCTAGGGCTCTTGAGGAGAGAGTTCCCCATACCCTGAGAAAGATAGGTATTTCCTTTTTGTACTAGTCCAGCTACAATATAAGGCTGGGTTTATCTGCCGCTTGGTGAAAGACATCAGAAAGTAGGAAAGAGGCTGGACACTGTAAACTTTAGGCTCAGATCCCAACTACAGTAGTCTTTGAGAGATGAAGTTAAAAGAAGTGTCAGCAGGGTTGAAATCCTGTTGAGACTAAGTTTTTCTTGCTGTTTCAACTCATAATGTCAGGTTATTTATTCTTCCACTTAACCTCTTCCCTTGGCTAACAGGTCAGCTTATTAGGTTCATGCCCTTTTGCAAGTATTGCTAACCTCAAACATTCAGAAATCACAGATATACACTCAGGTCCATGAGGCTGCAGGAAAAAACATGCATTTTTTAAATTGAGCAATTAAAATAGTTTAATTAGAATTTTAGCCCCGATCCTTTGATTTTCACAGCTTCTGAGCACTTTTTTCCTTGCTTCGAGCTTGACAGTCCTTGCTGCCAGTAAAACCTGTATTTATTACAATTGCACAAATGAACAACTAGTGCTGTAACAAAAAACTCAACTAAACTAAGAGTTCAGAAAAAGCTTGAGATTAGGAAGTGCTGGTTTTGTGATTACATAATTTTTTTTTCACTTTTTCTTTTTTTCCTCTCCCCTCACTTATTATGCACGTCTGTGTCACAACAAATCTGCTGAGAATGAGATAGCTGAAGGGATTCCTAATTTGGTGAATTAATGTACAAGTGGTCAGCAGAAAGGTCTGCAGCCAAAAAACCCAATGAATGGGAAAGCACAAAAGGCTGAACTGGAGTAAAGCTGCCCATATGTTACATGTGCTTCTCTGACATGTATAAGGGGGCTGCAATTTGCATGTCAGTTATCTGTGCTCCCTTTCATATGGGTAAGAAGGCCTTTGGGAATATTTGGCCTGATCTACCAAGAATTATTCACCATGTGATGCATACATTTAGGCAGCAAGTACACTCTGTATAGGGGCATGAGTGAAAATAAGGCATTTCAAGATACTTTATATTGTCCCTGCATTTGCCACATAGTGTGAAGGTTCAGTGTGTCTTCCTGTCCCAGCTTTGTGTGTTCCAGTGCCCCATAGATTTTGTGTTCTTACTGCCATCTGAGAATAATCATCATGGTTGTTCACAGTGCAGTTATTGTAATTTTGAAATGCTTGTCATGGGGAACATTTTCAGAGGCAAGAGAGGCAACAGGGCAACAGCTTCCCCTGCCACATCTGCAGGAGTCAGAGCAGCATTACTAAACCCTGCACCTGGTGATCTCCAGGAGAGTGTCCTGTGAAGGGATGTTTCTGCATCTCAAGAAGTGGTTCTATAGATGCCACTGAAGAATTGCAGAAGAACTGGTCCTCAGTGATTTCTTTTGCTGCCAGTTTGAATTTCTTTGCACTCAGGTTGTGTTTCTACATGTGGATGTAAACTAAGCTTCTGGGCTCCTTGAGGTATGAGAACCATTGCTGTGGCAGTAGTATTAGTCTGACTTGCTTCATTGCCACTCTTCTTTTTCCTTTTTGCAAATTTACTGCCTCTTCTGTCCAGAGACTAGTGGCAGTAGTGCCTGAGATGTAGTACCTGTTCTGGTTTTGGCATGTTTGTATCATCTAATACATTGCACATTCATTTGCTCTCTCTTTTTGCTGTCTTATTCATCTCACAGGGACAATTGCATCTAAACCCTCTGTCTGGTTTTAGAAAGTTAGAGATAAGCCGTAAAGGGACAGCTGATACTGCCCACAGTTCCCAGATGGGAAGAATTCTACCATTCTTGTCAGGCTGAAGGCCATAACCCATGGGCACATTCTCCATTCACATCTGTGGAGTTTCTTCTGGGAGCATGAGATATTTGAAAGAAAAAATGGTGGACCTCAGGTGAAGAGTTTTTTTTGTCTTTGCCTTGTCTGAGGTTCAAGGTTTTTGAGACTTTTGGTGCATTTCCCATTTGTCCTTTTGAATTCTGACTGGGTACTGATAAATGCATCATATTAGTCTATAGTTTGTTTAATTAAGTTATAGAAAAAGGTGTTTCTGTTAAGTTTTTCACAGTTCTTTGATCTGTGATCCAGCACCAAAATACAGTTTGGAGAATTCAAGCCTGGAATTTGTTATCTAGAGTAGCTTTTCAATCAGACAAAGAAGGTTAGGTATTTCTCATGGTGTTTAAAAACTGAGCTTCAGAAAAAGAAAAAAATAAAACAAAAAACTTAATAGCTCTTACCGTGATATTTTTGCAAACATTTATATGTCTCTCTGAAACTACAAGACTAGTCTAGGCAGAGTTTTTTGGCTTTTTCTGTGAATGTGGAGTTATTGATCTGTGAACATAAATCCTTATTTATCTCTAGTCAAGTTTATAGGACAATGAAATTATAGGATTGCTTGAATCAATCAATGTTTCTAAAGCAAGCTATAGAAATATAAACAAGTTACCAATTATTTAATAAAGTCAATTTGCTTAGAAATGCCTGGCAATGGGCAGCAGATGTTACACTAATTTCCACTTTCTCTGGAATTTAAGAGGCTGCAAGATCTTAATGTCACTATTAACAAAGGTAACTTTATTTTAGAAACTCATTCCAAACTCTCACAGCAAGAGGAAGAAACTGTCATTTCTTTTGACCACAAAATCTATGCCATTTCTAACAGGAGTTCTTTGAAATAACTAGGATATCTCACAGCTTGTTGCTTTAGTGGGGACTCAGTACAGTGGCACTACATTTAGTTAGCATAATGAGTTTTTTAGCCTCTAAGATACTGTGTTTGAAGTACCATAACTTTTAGGAAGCTAAGATTAAATTTGTTAGTGAAGTACAAGTTTGCATAATTTAACTTTCCTAGAATTTTAAACTGAATGCTGTTTCCTGAGAAGCATTTAGGCTACTATAACCAGTTTCTGAGTTGGCAAAACAATTTAGGTGCAAAAGTGTGTTTTTCTGCTTCTCAGTTGGAAGTATCATGAAGATGGCCTCCTTAGTGTGGTTTTACAGTTACTGTTTTTGCTTTTTGAGATCCCCTTTATTGGAGTTGCTTTATTCAAGGTGACTCAAGAATCTCCCATGAGGTCATGGTGTCCTTTTGGTGCTTCTGTCTGTTTTAAATGTAGAGCAGGATCTTTGTTAGTAGGGCCTGATGCCTTGGTGGTCTATCTATTGGGTAGTTTGTCATAGTTCGTCATGCAGGAGTACAGAAACTTCTGATTAAACTGCTTAATCAGTCTTTGAACAGGGATAGCAATAATTAAGTCACAGGTGGCCATTGTAAATCCCTCTATTCTGATACATTATTATTCCCAGTACTTTGGATATTAAGGTTGTTTTAAATTAAAAAACAAAAAAAACCCAAACCAAACCCAAAAATCCCACCAAAACAAACAAACAAACAAAAAAAACCCCACAAACAAACAAACAAACAAACAAACAAACAAACAAAAAAAAAAAAAAAAAAAAAAAAAAACCCTCCTGTAATTTTTTTTTTTTTTTTTTGATTGGGATTGCTCTACCTTCAAGACATTAGGAATTCATTTTGACTCTGGAAAGGTTTTTGCATTAAGATAAATTATCATCATATATACTTACACATTTTGTTACATGGGCTTTGTTAAAGCTTATATATAAACTAGTCTCTAATTAATCTCTTTTTTAAGCTGTTCTGTGATATTTTGTCTACAGTATTTTGTGGCTAAGCTGTCTTTAGCAGAATTCTGTTGATCTGAAGACTGTGTTATAAATTTCTATGGACACAAACTGCTAGAAAATGAAAATGTAACATCTTCCTGGACTTCCTTCATCTATCATAGAGTTGGTGTGGCGCAGCCTTAATTAGATTATTATAGACCTAAAATATATGGGGTAGAATAGCACAATTTGATCATTAGCAGGAATGTGTGGTTAGTCTAGCTGGTGTAGTCAGTAGCTCCTGAAATATGAGACTACACTTTCCATTTGATATGCTTTGAAGACAGGTCAAAATCCTTAACGCGATTTAGGTTTACTGGGAAGGTCTATAATCCTGCTTTTTAATAAACTCTGTATTTCATGTTGGAACAATACTTGTGTATGTTAAGCATTGCTGAGGCTCACAGCCACAGCTGTATTCCTTTGGAAGTTGAAATGCATTGTTTTGGAAGAGCATTTACAGAAAATAATGCTGGACTCAGACAGGGCTCCAAGGCACGAAGGCTTCCTGTAAAACCTGGATTGTCTAGGTGCCAGGTTTTTGCCCTTTTTCAGTTGAGGAACAATTCAGCCTCTCAGACATTGAATGCTATTGTGTACTTCCCTCTTTAATAGCTACTGCTGCAAGTGTGTGTCCAGGCTGTAGCTCTGGCTGCTCAGCACTGAACTTCCTTTTGTCATTTGCTGGGGAGCTCCCAGGCAGTGGTGGGGAATGAAGGATGAGATGGGTGTCTTCAGTGTAGGTTTTAGCCAACATCTGTTTAAGATGAGCAAGGTAGATTTCAGTTGCTACAGAAGAGAAGAGCGTGGATGGCACCGTGTCAAGGAACTGCAAACCTCGGTAGATGCAAATCTTCAGGGAAGCCTTGTGGATGCAAATGCAGGCACTGCTGCTGACTCACAGCAGTCTGACAGGAAAAGGCTCTCTTCTGCTTGCCTCTGGCTTCCTCCAGCATGTGGTTAGTGGGGACTTTCTATCTGTCTCACTAGTTCTTCAATACTGTTACCATACTGGCCAGCATGACTCCACAGAAGGAACTTGGAGGTTGGTGAAAAATATCTGTACTATTAAGTGTTAATTAGGATGATATTTCTCATATAAAACACTTGTAAAGAGAGCTCTCAGGATTGGTAAATAGCTTGTTTTCATTGCTCTCTGCATCCCTGACTCCTTTCCCCCCCACAAGTATCATGTGGATTTATGTGGTGATTCACAGAGCTGAGGTCGCTAACTCCAAGATGGTAGCTGTAAGTGCCCCTGTCTGTGATGAGAAGTGTTCCAGGTAGATTTTAGAGTCAATGCTTGCCACCCTTCTTAATGGTCGGAGGTGGCAAGTTAAAATCCTTCAGCAAAAACAGATGATGAGGCTTAAAAAATAAAACAAAACAAACTCCATCATCAAAAACAGAAAAGGATGCAAAGAAAAAAATAAGCTCAATTATGTGTTCGCTTCCAAACCAGATTCTGATGTAAGACCCTATTTTCTTTCTTAAGCATATATTTAAGCAGTATTCATACCTCCTGTCTCTCAGTGTGATTGGGAAAAGACTCCAGTGCTTCATAAAAAAACAAGTGAGATCTGTACTTGACCTGTGTGTGCTGATAGGAGTTGTGCAGTTGATTTTAATAGGAGAACATTAGTCCTTTATGTTCAGAAAAATGTATTTTATTAAAAAGCCAAATAAATTAAAGTGAAATCGGAATTTTATTTTTTGTCTTCTACCCTTGTGGTGGTTGGTTTAGATTTTAGAAAAGACTTTCATGCATATCAATGTTTGATTTTTTTTTCTTTTTCTGAAAGTCCCACAGAATTGGTTGCTAGTTGGGATTAGCATGCACCCACTGATTAATTCCTTGTGTAACTGGTCTTGAATCTTGTTGCAGTTGTTCTTGGAGAACTTGCCAGCAGCAGCAAACCAGCAGTGCTGTTGTTGACCTAGAATAGCAGTGGAGCTGTTATTACATGAAGCAAGGTTTTCTGTGAACTACATCGCTATTCTGTGGAGCTGATGAGCTGGTTAACACCTTTTACTTATTCTGTAAGGATCTGAGGCTGGAAGGGAATTAATGCAGCTGTGAAGCACAGAGAACCAAAATAGCAGTGATTCACTTAGAGTCAAATCTTCTTAAAGTTAAACTCCATTGTGTTAGAGACTTTACTTTTTTGATATCTATATTATTAACTTCTCTGATAAAAGCAGGAAATGTAATACAGTGATATTGGAGAAGCTTTGCACATTAAATATAAGCTACTATCTTGGGGTAGTAAGAGAAGAAACCACTCTTCATCAGATGTGTTATAAGAATCAGATTTTACAGAATTTCTGGTTCTCAAAGTTACCATGTAATTCACAAACCAATTTTTTGCATAGCATTGATTTCCTTGTCTTTCAAATAAATTGTTTAGGATGGATGTGAACTCTGAAGCATATATATGAGAACGTATAATTTCATAAATAACGATAGTGGACAGTTCAGGGAATTTTGTCATGGGCAGAGGTGTTTACTTGCAAGCTGCTGCTTCTGATGTTGTTGTCCTAAAGATTTTTTTGATCATGAAATTTAGTTACTTTAGTGTATAACAGGTTGGTGGACTTCTCTTATAGAAGTGCTTCAAGTTGTGTTCTTTGGTTTACCTTTCTAAATGGACTGGATCAGATGCTTAAAATGAGCTTGAGGTTTGCAGGCAGGAAAACATGGAAGAAAGCTGAACAATTCATATACAGTGAGCAAACGATTTCCACAACCCTGGTCAAAACTTGATTGTTGCATGCAGATTGTCCCAGGGGCTGTGGCAGCCTGACTGTGCCACAATGCAGAGATAATAGATTTGACCATATTGGTGATAAATCTGATACTAGAACTACAACACAGGCATAGCCAAAGTGTCTCTGTAGAGACTGGTTAGTGATACCTCCAAGGGAGACACTGTGCTGAGCCAGGAAAATTTGCTGTAGCCCTCATGAACTTGAGTTGATACAGCCAAACAGCTGTCTGTGTGGTCTCACCAGTGTGGCAGATGCTGACTTAAGGATCTGGTACTACCCAAAAAAATTGGGGTTTTCTACTCAAAATTCTTTCTTTATATGCATTCTAGGAATCACATTAGACTAGTTTTCCTCTAATGCCTCCTCATTATTGTGATAATTTAAAGTTTACTCTATTCCATTCTTAAAAGGTATAACCAGCTTGGAAATTAAGTGCTAATAAAGTTTTATATTGCAGAAATGCTCTATTTTAGTTACTTTAGAGAACACCATGTTTATATATCAGGGCACCCCTGGAGTGCCTTTATACTTTTCTTCCATGATCTGTAACATGGTCAGGCTATCTTCCCCATTTCTTTTCCCCACACATTCCCCAGCTTCCCATACTTGAGGTTTAAAAACCTACTCAGCAACACTGATGTCTCAAGTGGTGGGTATGTAAATATTTACCAGCATGACAGTCAACAACAGTGAGAGGGGGGAAATTGCTACATTCAGGGAACCTTTGAGTTCTGTCTCAAGAGTGTGCAGTTGATGAGAAGAGGAAAGGTTTGCAGTTGGTGTTTGAGATATTTTTGCTCTCTCGGTTCCTGTTTTGTTGCAGATGTCATTCATTTAGCTGTGAAGGCCTTGTCAGCCCTTGCAGAGGCTTTCCCCTGCACACAGCACTCAAGGCTGGAGCTGTAGTGGAGGAAAATGGAGCCCGTAGATCTTCTGGCACTTGCCTCCCTAGAAATGAACAGTACCACAGTCACCCTGGCTTTGCTCACAGTCTTCCTGGTCCTGCTGTATTGGTAAGTGATAGTGGTGAGTCGCGTTGCACATCAGACACAAATCCTGCTGAAGCCCTGCCAGCATCTGTAGAGTCTTTTATCCATCAGGGGAAATTGGAAGGTAATTTCCTAGGAGGGAAATGGAGGGGGAGTTGGTTTTGGTGCAGAGAGTGCAATAAATACTCACAAGACTCACGATGCTTTTAGAGAATTCTCTCCTTACAATATTGTCTTGTGCTTTACCAACTGCTAGCAAAAATTATCTTCAAAGTTAAGAACTTATTTATTGGTTTCTTATTAATTTCTTTGGGCAGCAGGAACATTGGTCCAGGTCATAAAGAAACCAAGTACTTGTTGGACCTCTTCTCTCTTCTGTGCTGCACACTTGTTCTTTGGCTAAAGTGTACACTTCAGTGTACAGACACTTTAAGTGCTGCTTGAATTTCCTCTCTTTTTCTTTCCACACTGAATAGTGGACACAAATCATAATAACAGCAGCCCCAATGGTTAGCACAGTAAGCATTGCAGTGAGCTGTGCTGAAATGAAAAATGCAAACCTCCCCCCTGTCCTGAAAATTTATTTCAGAAATTATATTAACTGAACTGGGAGTGTTTTTCTGACTTTTAATTTGCATATCTCTTCAAATTCTGCCTTCCGGTAAAAGAATGGGTTTTTTTTTTCTGAAATGAATGAATGTTCAAGGAAAGGTTTCAGGGACTGTTGCAGAAAATAAACATCCAGCAAAAATCCAAAGCTAATCTAGAAGAGACTTGTGATGGCACCATGAGTAGCACAATTGTAGCAACATAAATGACAGATTGCTTTGCATGTATTTTGTCATTCTTTCACGCTGTTGAGCTTTCTGTATCCAGCGAGGATCCAGAGAGATTAAAAAGAGTCAAACCCATATTTGACTTGTGTTGCTGTATCAAATAGGTGGGTGAGCTCGCTTTCTTAACAAGGTCTGCCCACATCATCACAAACATCCATGTCCTATTTCCTCTGAATTTTATTGTGAAGAAGAACAGTAGCTCTAGATCATTATGTAAGACCACGCTGTTTAGCTGTAGGCCTGTGTATCTCTGGGAGCTTAAGGGGGAGAGAGGAAGGACAGAGGCACATCCACAGCTCAGAAAAGCAGCAGGTCAGCTGGTGAGATCTGACAACCTGTGAATCATTTGAAGTAGCCTGATACTTCCATATAGCACATGTCCAGATGTGCTGAGAGTTCCAAAGAGGCTGAACTGCACCCTGTAAATGTTAGCTACTGTCTGTTGTGTGCTTGCTTAAGGCCTCATTTTCTGGTTCAGTTTAGGAAAGGCTGTTCCTCCTCTTGAAGTTAAGAAATGGTGGTTTAGTGTACATTTGGTCTTGCCATTAACAAACCTAACTCTAATTGAAGAGTTAAACCAGACTTGTGGCTGTGGTCAGTTACTGCTGAACTGAGTGCCTACCTTAGAAGTTTCAAAAAGTTCAACTTAGCAGTGAGGTGGGAAATTGTCTAACAGTAGAGACACCCTATTCAGTGTGTCCGCTTTCCTGGCTCAAGATGAGTTCTCTGAAAGCATCAAGAAAAGGAAACAGAAGTTTTATATGGGAAAAGTGTTTTATAGTTGTAACTGTCAATGGTTACTACTACCAATCTTGTTGATCTACAATTTCAAGCTTATTTTTAAGTAGCTTATTAAATACAGATGGCTATAGATCACTCTTCCAATTAGAAGCTGGCAATTATTAAATTTGCAATAAAATAAGTTATGGGCTGTTGGTAGGTTTGCCTGGTGGCTGAGCTGTTCACATTTATCTCAGTAAAGTGCAGTGCCTGAGCTTGTAAGGTTAAAGTCTTGAAGCACATCTGCAAGTGTGGTAATTGTTCAAACTTGTCAACTTTCTAATGTGAGTCTATTTTGGTAAAGCTTTTTTTACTGCCTGCTTGTTTAAACAAATCAGTGAAACTCAATGCATGCTCACATCTTCTTTATTCATGACTGAAACTTTGGCTTCAAGGAATTATTTAAACAATATGTAAAGTGGTTGCTAATAGAAATGCAGGTCTCTAATTCTAGAGAATGCTTTTATTACAATCATGTTGCGTACCTGATTATCTGGCTCTTCTAGGAGTTAGAAATCATGAGTATTGTGTATGGCAGGAGTAATAACAAAGTAATAACTCTTAAGGTTCCTTTGAAGTTTTTCTTTATAAGCCTTATCCTAATTTTTAATAGATACTGAATTATTCTTATTTTAGCTTTTTCTGCCAGGATTGTGTCTTTTCAGAAGGGCAATCCTGGGGAAAAGGAGGAATGAATATTTGCTGTTGTAAATTTTGTTATGGTAGTAGTGTATGAATGATTGGGGTCATGTTGTATCAACTGTTGCATGAGTACTGAGAATAGGCAGTTTGTTCCCCTTGTTGGCTGTAAAAGGCTTAGTAAGGCTCAAAAGAAGGCAGTTGCAGGTAGAGGAGGGAATTAAAAGATCTAATGCACACTAGAATAGGAATGTGGTGATGGGAATATTTGTGTTATTGAGCTCTTTCCTTGGCACAATTTCTGTGAGTGGAGGTACTCAGTGGTTTAAATGACAGCCTTGAGCTGCTGTCCATCGTCTCAGCCTCATTCCCTATTTGTGTGTGTCTGGTAAGGTCAGCTGGATTTGTCACAGTTCACCTGGCAGGTGGTATCTTGCTGAACTGTGATAAGACCAATCTCTTCACATTTTGGAGTATGATGAGGTCATATGAAAGGGGGAGGGAAGAAAGAGTTTATTGGGAAAGGGAGGAGAGGCTGTAGCTGTGTAAAAATAAACTTACAGGGAAGATGTAACTCTTAGGAAGAAACTTGGATAATTTGATAATTTTTAGGCTTTTATTTGTGGCACAGTGAAGATCATCAATAATTCTTTATAACAAATCATGTGTAATAGCACATCTCTGATTTCTCATGGATTGTCATCAGTGTAATATGAAGATGATGCTTGTAGTGTAATGTGTCAATTTTAAATCAGTGGAAGCAACTCTCAGTGTTTGTCTTCTACATGACCTTAAGTCAGCTCTAAGGAGAGGCTTTGCAAGGTAGTTGATTTAATGTTGGGAGTAGAAAGAGCTATGAAGCTTTTTGGATACATAGTCTATTTGGATTTGAATGGGAAGTTGATTTTTTGGTAATCTGTTAAATTATGAGGCTTCTCAAGCCTCTTCACTATCCCCCATTCCTGAAGGATTTAGTCATCTGCTACCCTCCCCATTCTTGCTACTTGTCCTCTGTAGGTAAAAGTCTCTTCTTGCAGACTTCTTATTATGGATTCTTGGATTTCTATTGCTACATCATTATTATTGTGATAGACAGGTTATTGCTTTATTGACCATAAAAAGGCATAATATGGCTAACTAACAAAGTTCAGAAATACCAGTGTCACAACACTTAGCACTCTTAAATATGTCTTGTCTGTGTTCTCCTCTGTAATTTCTTCCACCCAAACTGATTATCAGAGCAGTTTCTTTTAAGAGCACTTTCTTTCCCAATTGCAAGCACTGCTGTCTCTATTTGCCTAATCTCTGTGAATCTCAGGACTTTTTTAGGCATGAAATAAAACCAAACTCTTAAAGGAAGAATGAGGTTAACATTTACAAATCCTAGTGATACTCTCCATTGAAAAATGCAGTAGTATATCTATGCAACATATTGTTCATTTTCATTTCAAACATATGCTGAGTTGGATATCCCATACTTGGCTGTAGCTGCAAACATTGCTTTGTGTCTTTCTTTTTGCTGTCTGGGTAGCTGCTTGATAAAATGAAAGCAGGAGTTTATCTTGCTTTAAAGTTTAATGTACCATAAGCTGAGCATTATGAAGAAGCTGTCACAGCATTCAAATACCTGTGTTCAAACTGGATTATCAACCCCTTGTCTAAACAAACCTGGGATTTTTCAGAAACATGGAGGTTGGATGGGAGTGTTTGTTTATGTTTGTAAGATCCATGTCTAATTGCATGCTTTCAAACATAGCCAAACATAAACTAGTGGTGTTCCTGTCTGTTTCTGAAAAGCTAAGTAATTCAGAAAGACGTCATTTTTACACTGAAGTAATATTAATGATTACTTGTGCTAGAGACAAGTATAGAGAAACTAAGAGATTGGGATCTCCCTAGACCAAGGTACTACCCAGGCAGAACAGACCAAGTCAGACCTGAGCCAAAGAATTTGCAGTCTCTGATAAAAAAGAATAAAAACGAAACTTAATATTTTTCCTCCTCTAACCTTAAGTCATTTGCATACAGTTGGATGGGGGACATACTTAGACAATGGGGCACATATGTTAGAGTTCATCAGTTGGTGCCATATCTGTAATAAAGCACATCATAAGCTGATCTGAGGACAAGGTAGTATTTCCATACATGTGACTTCAATGCCATTGCTTATCTGGCATTACTTTGCATCTGTGGTTTTGGAAAGGGCTCTAAAGGGAAAGTTTAGAGACAATCTTTCTCCAGCAAAAACTTTATTCTGGTTTCACAGAATTTTGCTGTTTCAAGCTGAGTTAGCTAAAGCTTATTTTTTTTTCTGAAGTAAATCCCACCTAATACTAGATCTTGGACCAGTTTTTGCCCCTCAAAAGATCACTATTTACAAAAGATATTTGACAGCTAGAGCTCTAGGTTTATGGTCTGAGTGCAGACCATAAGGGAAGTAGATTATTTTCCCTAACACATCCAGATAATACCTCTGAACAGAATCAGGGACAGGCAGTACAAAACTTGCATCCTTTTTGGGTAGGTAGGCTCTAACTTTTCCACCTGCCACTGATGCCATCAAAGGCACAGGGCTGCTAGGATCTCTGTGGCTGGAAACAGGCCTGGGTGGGAGCATCAACAAACATTCAGAAGGACATACAGCTCTGCTCTTATATCAGGCTCTTTGAGTGAGAGGTTGAGAGAGGCATCCTAATGCTCAGGTGTCAAAGCCTGCTCATTTCTCTTTGTGGCAGAAGGCACAACTCTGTAGACAGAGAGTGATAAGGGGCTGGTGCTCCTCTGCTGCTGCTGGACTCTGGCTGGTAGACTTGTCTCTCTCTCCCACATCCTTCTGACCCGTGAGCTGGGATCTCAGATTATGGTTCCTAATGAGGCTTCCCCATTACAACTTTGTAGACTCCCAGTTTGCAGGGAACCCAGCATCAGGTTTACAGCATCAGAAGGCTGGGAAGTTTTGGGGTTTTTAATATTCTGTTAACCCAAGCTGGTGGTAGTTTTTTAAACTTTTTTTTTCCCCTAAAATGGCCATTCTCTGTGGAAATAATTCTCCTTCCTTCCCTTTCATTTGAATGTCCCATTAGAAAAGCTAAAAGGATCTGACTCAACAGGAAACGACAGCAAACCGCTGTTGATGACAGAAGAAAATCTAAAAGATTCTGAATTGTCTTTGTCATGCAGTTTCACATCAAGCGAATCTGGAATTACCACTAATGTGTCAAACATAATTTGATCCCACAGCTGTGCAATATATGGCCTTGTCTTTGGGCTAAATCAAGCATCTCTAGGTCAGCTTGAGAAGGAGCAGAATAAATTACTGAATTATAATTTGGAAAAGTGCCATACCACATATGACTAAATACTTTATTTCTTTGAAAACAAAGTAGATTTGTGTAGATTTGATCATCCAGAATGAAGGAATGAAGTTTACTCAGTGCCCTGATTATGCTGCTTTTAGGTAAACAAAATTATCTTACTTTTGAGGGAAGAAGCAGAGCAGTTTTCTCTTGTTATTGCAGCTTCAGATCCCTAGGTTCTCTGGGATATCCTCAGAGTCTGTTAGAACACCATGGTTATCCAGACAAGTGTTGGGTCTTTCATGCTGTGCAGCTTTGGTTTTGCTTTGTTGGTGCACTGCACTGCAAAATTCAGAAACCATCTCTGCTCAAGTTTTGTTTTGTTTTCAATTTAGAGATTACACATCTAGCAGTGTTTGTTTGAAGGCTCTCAAGTGGTTGCTGAGTTTTCTGCTTTTGTGAAGGTGCACTTTACCCTAAAAACTCTGTGTAAAAATCTCAGTCCCAACCTATTAATTCCTGGCGGGTTTTGTTTTTCCCTAAACTTTTTCATGTCTTTCCCCATTAAACCCCAAATTAAAGCATAGTTGGATTTTAGTGAGTAGAGATTGGAGCCTTAATAGTATGTAAACGCAGATCTACAGGAATAGGATGTCTTCCCTTCACGAAATAAGTATATTTACCTGTTTTCTGCTCTCGTCTCCAGATCTGTGTCTAATGGAGTGAGCTGCAAAGCTGGATAATGCTGCACACAAATGGGTCTAGAGCAAACAAGAGCTGGACTCAGTCATCCCATTTCTGCTTCCACTTCCTGTGGGGCTTAGAATGGTCTGGGTCTGATCTCAACTGGGTTGCATAGGCAGGAGAGACCAGCAAGGGAGGGAAGTACTCCGACTTCTCATCAGGCAACTTCTACGTGGGACCCTGCTCTGGAGCTTCCCTGAGCTCTTCCAGGCCAGCAGTTTGGTTTTAACTTTTGATCTGGTCTTTGCCTTCGGGCAGGTTGCCTTTGTTTAACTTGGGGATATTTGGCCCCCTCTCAAACTGATGTTGAGTACTCCAAATTATCTTCTAGGAGCTCCTGCACCCATCTACTGACAGTATTAGGAACATGAGGAACTTAATACCCTGCTGGCGGCACTTTAAATGGAATTGAAATTAGATGGTGAGAGAAGGCAGTGTAAACAACTTCCTCAGAGAGAAGTCTCTGCAAGCAGTGCAGCACTCCATCCATTGCACTGGGGCTGTCTCTTGCTGTGTCTGCACATTTAATTGCCAGGCTCAGAGGGGCCTCTCAGGTCTGCTGCAAGGTCTTCAAACACTGCCATGAGCTCTGCTCTTCCCTGAACCCCAGGGGTGCATACTGCAGGTACTGTGACTGCCCTGCTCTGGGAGGACTTGTTGTTCCTCCTGTGCCCCAAGGTGTGTGAATTTTTGTCACTCCTCTTTCAGATGGCACACAGTGTCCTGCCAGCCTGCCTGTGCTCACTCTTAAATGAAGAGTTAAAACAGTTTGTAGTTTTGACAGGTTAGAACTCCTCAGAGTGCTTAAATATAGATCTATGATCTCTTTTTTTCTTGTCTCCTTTAACGTCGCTCCCATAATTTTAAAAAAATTGCCCATATTTTTCTTCAATCCTTTTTGTCTTTGCATTAGATTTCATCCATACTAATGTTTGTTTTGTCCTCACTGCTGACTCACAGATAATTTATGCCTTTGATTGCCATGCCTTGCTCTTCCGTAGGGGAGTTTTATACAGTATTTAATGGAGCTGTCTAAAAAATGTTTTAAAATATTGACATATTATTGAGACATTGTTTTTATCAGTTCCCCGTGACAAACCCAAAATCTTTAGATGGATTTTTCTCTCTCTTATCTCCCTAGCTCTGTTTTTGTTTTTTTTCCCTATTGAAAACAAAGTCTACTGTTCCATGAGCTCAGTATGTGATAATTGCTGTGAAACAGCTGAAAGATCTCAAAATATTTTCTGGTTTGGGTTTGGACATGCATTTATTTCACTTTCCCAGGAACAGCAGAGGGGCTTGAGAAAACAATGTTCCATGTTTGCCTCTTCCTTCCCTTGCTTTATATGCCATTGCTTATACTGGTGTCAATTTTTTTTTAAGCATTACTTCTTTACTTGACATGTGTTATCTATGATTGGAGTGATGTCAATATGTCAATAGGAATACAAGTGTTTTAATAAAGGGATCATCTAGCATGTGGGAGATTCTCCATATCCATTCCTTTGGTAGGTTCTTTCCTGGCTAGGTGTTGCTTTCATGGTTCTGCAGAACCTGTGAAGTTGTTGGGGGAGCAAGGAAGCAACAAACAAGGAAAATAACAACACTTGTTATATTGGTTTTTTTGCTTGGGTAGGAAAAGAAGCTGGATGCCCAGCAGTGGCTGGGAAAGGACTGGAAAGAATGACAGGGAACAGCAGGATATGACTCCATATGAATTTGTAGTGGGTTGTTACAGATTGAGGTCAAGTATGTTTGGGCAAATCAAGGCTGGAAGAGAGGAGCTGAACTGAGATGTATGTTGGGAGTAGGAAATGGGGCAGTGGCTGTGTGCTTGCTTGTGTCCGCAAATTAAAGTCTACTTCCTTGGAAAGAATAGTTCCTTTCAGCTACTAAAAACCTTGTGATGTTCTTTATGAGTTGAGGGGCATGGGAAGGATGAAAAGGCAGTGGACTTTAGAGGAGAGGAGTAATTGTTAATTATATGATAACAAGCTCCTGTTGAATGAATGTCCTTGGACGAGTACTCTTGGTGGAGTTCTGAACCTGTAACCCTCAATATTGTTTTAACTTAGTGGCAATAAATCTGACGTAATCTGTGCAAGCATGTTTGTGGTTTCTCATCCAAAAAGCTCCAAAGAGCTTTTATATAAACACCCTCTCAGCAGAGCTATAATAATTGAAGAGGTTGTTGAGGCATGTGGTTTGAAATGTGGGAAAGACATGAAACAAAACCATCCTGGGAGAGGAAGGAGCAGCTAGAAGATCTTCAGTGGGTTGCATGCTAACATGACAGACAGAGAGTGATGGTGGTCAAAACTACAAGGGCCCTCTTCCATCTTTAACATATCAATATGATCTGTTTGTTCTCCAAAGACTTTAATAAATCTCTGTTTTAAGATTTTCTGAAATACTCATCATGGCTTGAAGTGAAACAATCTCTCCCAACAGAATTCTCAGTATAAGCTTCATAGTAGCAAAACTGAGAAGCTGCATATTTATGTTAGGATAAATTTCAGTGAGTGTAACACTCTTGTACTGGATTGATTAATGTCTCTGAATGCTATGATGAACTGTACTCAAAGGACTTTCTTGTGTGGGACCCTGAGTTGACCAATAGTTGCTCAGTAACCATTCAGGTCAGAGCTCCGGCCAACAGCTTCAGGAAGACCAAACACCTTTTGGTGGTTCCAGAAAGGCTTCAGATCCCCTCTTGAAGCTAATGAAACAGGGCTCTTCTGGAGTAACGTTCAGCAGCCTTCACTTCTATGTGGCTTGCTCTCTCTCATTCCCTCTTCAGAGCTGCCTAGGAATAGGTGGTACAAAGATAAAGAATCCTCAGTTTTATGAGAACTATTCCAAGATATGGCAACAAACCTTGAGCCTTTCCTATTTCAGAAGAATAGTATTTTAAAATTTGTTTGTTGGTTTAGCATGGATGGTAAGAAACCATTAGTGGCTGGCTTTGAAACTGACAACTGGATTAACCAATTAAATATAGGGATACACCTCTGAGTCACATAGGCTTAAAAATCAGGAGAATCCCGGGAAAATTCCTTTTCCTTCCAGCCTCAGAGGAGGTAAGAAGGCAGCCCAGCACTCTCCTTGTGGGGGGCCTGGGACAGGCCCTGCCTGCCCGGGCCCAGGCTTTTCATGGGAGGCCTGCCTGGCCTAGTGACTCCCAGGCTGGGGGAGGGAGAAGAATATGCCCCCTTTCCCAGCCCAGATGGGATTTCCAATGGCTGTAAAATATTCTGACTAAGCTGCGGGGGCCGAGACCCCCTCCATGTCCAGTGACTCCTGGGCAGAGAGGAAAAGGACGGGAAGACACCTGGCTGCGCCAAGATTCCTTGGCGTGAGAGGCTGCCGCTTTGCAGAGGTCGTGTAACCACCACATGCCCTGGGCAAGATATTAGCTCTTTTCCTTGCACAGATAAAACTTCCGAAGCCCTAACCCTTCTCTAAGTGAGAGGAAAGGGGCAGAGTGAACACAGAGAAGACATGGCATGAGATGGAAGTCAGTGAAGGGAGAGTGAAAAGACTAATTGGGAGAAGGGATTTGAGGAGTTGCCATTTTAGGCTGGACTTCTCTTATTGAGCCATGGTAATGAACTGTATATATAGATTATCCCTTTAAATTATGGGAAAAATAAGCATTTTGCAGAGATGATTATTCAGATTTGTGGATTTGAGCAAAGGTATCTGTGATGGTCTGAGTGAATATTGAATTATTAGCTGTGATCCTGTGATCCAATGAGATGTTTGAACAGAGATCAGATAAGAAGCCCTCTGTGCTAGTGAAAAAGTGAGAAGACATCTCTGTTCTCTGAGATGTAGAATCCTTTGCCTTTGGATTTGCTTATCTTTAAAAATGACACCCCAGTATGCAGGAGTTCATGACCCATAATACAGCTGTGGAAAGGCTGCATGATGTGGGAGGGACTTCACAATTGCAGATTTTCGGGTGGCTGCAGACTTGTGACGTGGGAGCCACCAGAGGACTGTTTCTTGTGGCAATGTTTCTACGGTAAACTAAGAGAGACTCCTCTTACCAAGAACTGATGAAAGCTTATTTTTTAAATGGTGAAACTGACTGAAAATCACAGGTTTTGTCTCATTGTGTTGTCAGTAGGAAAGTGAACATTTGTGGGGGAGGAGGAAAAGTGTTTTGAAAGTTTCATTTTAGGTCTCATTTATTTTCTTTTAGTGTATGTTAATAAATCTATCATCTTTATACCTTTAATTTGGTCCGGCTTTGCTTTTCTTCTGATCCTATCTCACAGCAGGGTTCTGGTGGATACTCAAACAGAATTTGGCAAATGTGAAAGTTTTAGACCTCAGGTAATTTCTTACAGATTGTAGTTGTGTCTCTCGGGAGTTGTGTTTTACAATTTTGAAAAGTTTAAATTTTTAGCAGTAGTTAAGTATTCAGTGGTTTCACAGTGTATTTTCTTTCCTGAGATGTAACTTTTATTTGTTATAAATGGAAGTGGTCTCAATTTGAGTGGAAAAGCAGTCATCTGGTGTTCTCCTAGGGCCCAGAAATGTTGTCTGTTATTAACTGAAAGAGACCCATCAGATCTTGGGTGTCAGGCACAGAGGATTGAGGAACCTCTCCAAGCAAGGCTGCAGAGCAAGCTTGGAATTTTAACAGTGGGCACAAGATGGTGGAAGGACTGTAGGAACCTGTGCCTTCTCAGGCCATGAATCTCATAAGGACTGGTGTATTTACAACGTAAGTATAACCATCTTGCCATGACTCAGTCTTGGATTTGAGAATGGGGATTTCGGTAGTTTATCCCTAACCTGCTTCCTCAGCTTTAGGAGACTCTAACCATTAAGAAGTGTGGTAAGAAGACCTTTATTTTTGTGGTAGCTTGGTGACTTAATTCCTCTTTCAGGCTTTAACTGTGTCACTAGTGGACATTTTCTATTTGATTTTTGACATTGTTAGGGATTCTGTGCAGTAAAGCCTTTTTCTCCCTCCTTCTCCCCCTTTTTTATTTACGTTCCTGAGTGAGAGCATAGGCAAGCAGTGAGCTCAGTGCCATGGAAGCATTTTATATTTTGAACAGAGGTAAAAATCTCATTCCTTCTATAAATGAAAGAAATCAACAGATGATGCCCAGGAGAACCATTTCTCTATAGCCATTTTCCTCCAGCTGCTTTCTATTCTGTGCAGCTTGCAATGCACCATATGAAATACGTGTGTGCCTTTCTGTGTGTGCAAAACACAGGTTTCCTCCAGACAGTGGCAGCTTCATCATAAAAACAAAACAAAAACAAAACAAAACAAAAAACCAAACAAAAAAACCAAAAAAAACCCCCAAAAAACCAAAACCCCCCACTTTTCTTTTCTTTTACAATGCTGCAATAATAAGATTACTAATAAAGTTGAAATACTTGGTTGTTTAATAGAGTGTAATTTAGCAATGCTAGAGAATATGCTGGAGGAACTCTGCAGTCACAGCCACTGCATCTTCCCTCTGAATGGGTTTGGACTATTGTCTGCAGGAGGATGAGGGACAGAAATAATCTGAAGGAGGCTGAGCGCCTCATAAATACGGCAGAGATGAGAGTACAACAACAAAAAAAGCTCATTCGGAGTTTGCCGCCCTGTGTGTGCTTGCATATGTCCCTCTGTCAGTGAGGAGATCCTCTCCAGTGCTGCAGCAGCTTTGTGGCTGGGCACAAGCTTGTTGCAGGCATGAGACTGGTGGAAGGCAATAGGAATTGGCCCCTTCAGCCTGTTGTAAGCCCTTGGCCGATGGCATCTCTTGCTTTCCTCCTTTAGTTTGGCCATGGTGAACAGCTCAGAGGCTGAGGAGGATGGCCAAAAGTTGCAGGGGGATGGGGTTGATACCCCAAAGTGCCACGGAAGGAGATCATGCTAGGGAAGGAGCAGAGGGTTGTCTGAGTGAGGAGCTGGTAGGTAAGTGTATGGCAAGATCTCAAGAAGCTTGGGAATAGTTGCAGGTCAGCCCTTGGCAGAGGTGCAGCTGCAGGTATATCTTATTTCAGCAGAATCTTTCTGCTCACCTCCCCCTCCTGAGACATGCTTCTGTACAGGAGGAGGGTGGCCAAGCCAGATGTTCCTAAGCTGGAGCCTGAGGGAGTAGTATCTATCCTTGCAAGAGCAGAGAAAGGTGATAGAAGTTTGAACATTGCTTATGTTAATGAGCTGTCTTTTTGCCATATAGAGTAGCCTCTGAGAT
>VWZU01006020.1:0-52218 GCA_013397095.1 Sterrhoptilus dennistouni | reverse complement strand
GGGTGGTGGTAGGAGGGCAGTAAAATTTAGCAACATTACTTTTGGTTGTCTTGATAAAGCACAATTTAGGACTGAAGGAAAATATTGTGGTTTCTCATCCAAAAAGCTCCTGAGAGCTTTCAGGTAAACACCTTGCAAGTATCCATGTATGTATATGTTTAGACGTATATATAAACACATAACAAGTGACTCAGAACAAACAGCTTCTAAATAAGCAGCTAAACGTAACTGATCTGATTGTTAGATAGATCATGTTCAGTGCCCAAAGCAACCCCCTTATCCCATCTCTAGCCAAATGCAGCTAAGGAAATTACCTTGGGTAAAACCAATAGAATTTTTGTAACAGAGACATTAGCTATTGACCCTAAGCGTATTTTATGACATTGCCTCGGTTTTGCCTTGTATATCTTCATTTTTGTGTTGATGTGTTGTTCTGTGTTTTTGAAAAACTGCAGTCTCTCCCCAACACTCCAGGATCTGTCACTGCATTAATGTGCTGCGGGTTCACACTCATCAGCACCAGATTGTTCTCTGAGGCAGAGCTCATCTGGACAGGGCTGGGCACATGAGACAATTTTGATTTATTTAACTGGAGTGCAAGATAAGTAATTGATACCATTTCTGCTATGTTACTGGGAGACCAAAGGCTGTACCTGATCTGGTTTGAAGTTCACTTTTTCATATTAACACATTTCAGTTAAAAGAACTTTTTTCTACCAAATCAGTTCTATGTGTGGTATAGCTGAGATGGTTTAGATCAGAGGCTTCTTGCCCTAAACCTGAGTTTGCTGAATCATTAAAACAGGGTCTCAAACTTGTGTGAGAACCAAGTTCTGTTTACTTTGTTCAATTGCCCTGGTAAAGTTAGGGAGCAGCAAAAAAAAGTTCAATAGAAATTTCCCTGACTGACAAGTGCACATGAATGTATTTTTTTTAAAAAAATCTTGTATTTGTGAAAGTGTTTCCCAAGGTGATTTGCTTTTGTCTGAGCATTTAGGCTTGCAGTATCTATGGAGTTTGAACTCAGAGTTTTAAGGAAATGAAAGGTGTGTTGTAACATAGCTGACTTTATTTTTTTCCCCAAAGAAGTAAAATATTTTAGGTGCTTAGTTCTTCTGAAAATCTGGATTTAAAGGAGGTGATTAACAATGGGAAATCTTGTTGTAATTTTTGGTAGCAGAGTCTGTTTTTCTGAGTGACACTATTTTGGGTCAAGTTATAGAGCTGACTGTAAGACGTAAAACCATTTTGGTAAAGTTTATGTGGACAGCCTGTCTCATTAATTATCCAAGAAATTCTAGACTCTTAAAAACAGGTCTAAGCTGATTTACTAATGCAAACCCTTTAAATTCATAGGCTGAATTTGGCTTGCATTGCTTAGACCAGTGATAAAACAGTATTGTGGGGTTTTTTCATTCTTACCTGAGAACACAATTCTCCCACCTTTCAACTTTAACTCGGACATTGTTGTTAAACATAATATTGATACAGTAAAAGAGCAACCCACACAGAAACCCAAGCTGCACCATAAATCCTTCTCTGAAGTTGCTCACACTGGTTATGTAAATAAAAGAAAATTGATGCTGTTTGCAGAATGTGATGATATATAGGGGAAATTTCTCTTATGTGATAGAAATTCTTTGCATCTGTTTGTGCCCCTGTACCTTTTCCCCTACCCAGCTCTTTGTTGTTTTGGTTAGCTCTGTAGCTGATACAGACACCAGAGAACCACCCCCTGAGGCAGAAAATGTCCTTTCTCAAGGTTTCACAGAGGGTCAGTACAGTGACTGTTTTGTCTTTTCCTTGCTTGGGAAAGAACTTTTGACTGAAAAATATATTGCTCAGTTCAGGAGGAATTACTGTAACCAAATACTAATGATATTCCTTTGAATGAGGTGGGTTTTGGTTCCAATTCCAAATAATAAATTGTATCTCCACATCTAAGGGACATTTCAACCGCCCTGACTGTTGATCCCCAAAGATGCAGCTAATCCATCTATGGGGATTTTATTTGTAAATTGCATTGCATTTGTAAATAGCTGGTGGCCAATGATAAAATCATTATCATTGTGTTAATTTAAAGATCAATCAGCATTTTCAAGGACTGGGCAGTTTCAAGAGTGTTCTCTGAGCAAGTTGAAGTCTTTGTCTTGTAGGCTGTGAGCAAATTGTTACAAAACACTAGAGAGCTGGTAGGAGTTTGTGGAATCATAATTAGTTGACAATAGTTTTTCAAACCTGACATTTTTCAATTTAAAATAAGCTGTTAAAACAATTTAGAAGAGTGTTGTGATAGTCCCTTGACACATGTGGGGAGCTTTGGGTTAAACACATAAATAATGCTGAAAAGACTATATTTAGTTCCAGACTGATCCAAGGACAACTGAAAAATTAAAGGTCAAATAATAAAACAAAGAAAAGAAAATTATAGCCCTCCTTGTTCTGTTCTGCAGCATGCTGCTTGGCAGCCACGAAGGTTCAATACTAGGGAATTTGTCACATACAACTATTTATGATTTGTACTTCAGGCAAAGCAAGTAAGCATGAAGTGTATGTACTTATTGAGAGCAGCACATTACTGAGTCCTGTCACACTGAATCTGGAAAGCAGCTCTATAATACTGCAGGATTTTGGGGGGCTGGATATCAAAAGATCTATGAAAAGCCAATTAAACATTCAATCAATCACAGTTTTCCCCATGCTCTGTCTTGACCTTTAGGGTCTAGCAGTTTCTGCTTGGAACTGAGCTGAAGTATAACCAGGTGCTAAATGGTGGGCCAAGACCACTGCTTGTTTTGCTATTTTTATTTGTACAGACTTTTAAAACTATGGAACAGTAAGAACTTCAGTTCACTACTAGCTTGGGAGAACTTTCAGTCTGTACTTGGGCAGGAGTTCGTTTAAACAGCCCAGGTGTAGAGCTCAGTGCTTCAAACTGCAGAGACAAGGCCATGAGCTTCTACCCATCTAAGTTAACCCTTTGATAGTGGTAATGGTTCTTTTTTAATGGTAATGGTGGAGACACCTCGTGCAGTGTTGATACAGTCAGGACCCAAGGTAGGAGCCAGCTGTATTCCCTTCATGTAAGAATAATGTTCGTGTGCGTATCTCTCTGGTCAGCCCACTGTTTGGCTGGACCACCCAGTTAGCTCTGATACGCCTCAACAGAACCGATGTGTGGGTTCTTGGCTCTGCAGCACCCTGACCTTCGCTGCCACAGCCGTGGTATTAATGAAAGAGGGAACTCTCGGAGGTAGGGGGAACAAAGGTTTATTGGGGAACTCAGGGGAACCCCTCACCTCAGGCTCGATGCCTCAGGAGAGACCCTGCACCTGGGTTGCACGGGGATTTTGTTCAGGACAAACTCAAGGGGTTTACAAGCTCTAAACCAGTGGAACAAAGCAAAGCAATAAATACCAACTGGGTTACACAACTAGTAACAAATCAAAGGTAAATTGGGGAGGGGTCCCTGGGGCATCTGCCAACCACTGGTCAGATCTCTTAGACGTTTCTGGACCTTGGAGATAAGAGTTCCAGTGATGGACAGAGAAAAAAAGATACACTGGAAATGATGGGCAGGGAAATCACGGGGAAAGGACCAATAGGGAACAGTCTCTGGGCAAAGACCAGAGATGGCACAGAAACCTTTATCAACTTATGATAAGAATGAAATCCCAAGACAGGAGGCCCATCTAGGGTAACTAAAACTATACTAAACTTATAATGAAACTTTTAAACAAAAATCCTGCAACCCCACAGATTAATATCTCACTTTAGTAGCTGCAGGTTGCACAGGCACTGTGGGAACCACAGGACCATAGCTCAGCAGGTCATGCCTATTTATTCACTTGAGGATCTGCACAAGGACGGTGAAACTGTGAATGCTCAGCCTGCTGATACATTGATGGAGATTGTCAGTGATGTGATTTTTGCAATCATGTTTATGCAATATTTCACTTGACCTAATTTTGCCAAGCCTGATCATGCCTGCCTGTCCTCTTGCACAGCTCCCAGCACGCCCAGAGCACTTTCCTACTGGCCAACCAGGCCACAGTCCTGGGGCCAGATTCTGTCCCTGGAGTATCTGCTGGCCACTTTGCTTCAGACATGTTCTGACTGTTCTGTTTTTATTAGGAGATTTTGATAGTACATGGTGTAATTAAAATTTTTCAGAAGCTTTATTTCATTTAAACTAGTCTCCCATTAGCTTCCCTCTCCTTGAACTGCTTATGAAACCTTATTCTGTTGAAACTGCAGGGTATTATCTCACTGAATAGTGCAGTTTTCAAATTGACTAAAACCCTTTAAATTAAATGTGTGCATTGTATGGACAATGTCTATTCAGACAAAGCTTTGACTACCAGTTGTGTGAAAATCAAATGCATTTTTAGCAGTGTTAAAAAACGAGTGGGAATACATGTGGTCCAACTTGGCTAGCAGCTTGTCCCAAGATGAATGCACTCAACTCTGAAACTGCAACATTCAGAGAAACAGACTTCTTTCGCTTAGGTGGAAACCACATCTTTCATAATTTGTGTTTTTGCAACTTCACATTAAATCTAGGCTTTGCCTGTCAGAGATAATGGGAAACAATTATTTATTTCAATTACTAGCTGGCTGTTGTTTACATTTCCTATAAGCATCTCTCTCTCTTTCCCCTTCCCCTTTTCCCTTCTCTCTCCCTCTCCTCCCCCCATTCCCTCCCTCCCTCTCTCCTCTCCTTAAAAATATTTTTGTGTAAGCTGTATCTAAAATAAAAAATCAAAGTGGAGGCCCAGTAATTAGGGTCATTCCTTTAGCATTGAGTTAATCTCTTTGCAGAAGCAAAAAACAAATTGGCATTGTCCTAAGTTGAAGTCCTAGATGATGCATAATTTTTGGTCTAGCTGTTTCTTCAGCTCCTGAATTTATTATATGTTTAATCTTGACTGTGTTTCAGAATAAGGTGTAAATTCAGTTATGGTTTAAAGAGTGGTTGAAGTCTTATCCTGGTGAAGGCCCATATAAACTAAAATTGAAATTTGGCTTAAGAAAATTGTGTAAATTAATTCTTGCAAATGTGTCTCTTAATAGACACATTTCTAACAAGTGTTCACTCATTCTTTTTTTCTTTCAATATTACAAAGAGCAGCGATATGAACAGTGTATCTTTTCAGTAGTTTGTTTGTTGTGCTCTTCATTTATAGATTCATTTCCTTTACCTCCAATTTTTACATATTATTTACAGACTAATTCTGAGTTCATAAATTTAGATATGCAAGTATATGATTTTTTAATTTTTTTTTAACCACCAAGATATTAATGACTTACATGAGGAATCCCTGGGTAGAACAGGGAGTTCAGCAGTGGCACAGGGAATATGGGTACAGTTCTAGCTTTGTTTTAGTATATGAGGTTTGGCACTTGGATATGCATGCACCAGAAGAGGGAGATAAATTACTGAAACCATCATTTCTCTAATTGTTGACTACCAAAAAAGAAAATAAAAGGCAACTCCCAACCCTCACCATTTATGGAATGTCACCACAGCATATTTTGGAGTTGTTTTTGAAGAGTCATTAACTTCACTGTCTAAAAGCAAGCAAGGAAGCAACCAGCATTTTTCTAGCTGTCAAATACAAGTTAAATGGATTCTTTAAAATTAGTTTTCGTCTCTGAAGAGCATTTTGTTGTTTATGCTCAGTCTGCAAGGGTGCTGAAATGCCCCAGTTAAAGTCAGAGCCAGACACATCAGGAAAAATAATCTTTACACAACGTGGTATCCAGCTACGCATGCCTTTGTGATGAGAAGAATATACCTTTCCCCACATGATTAAGTAAGAGATACCTTTGCACTGTACAAGGTTTGATTATGATCTTTATTGTCTTGCTGTAAAGCAAGAGCAGCACTGCTGAACTCTGTGGAGTTGCTCTAAATTGAAGTGTGACCTCTGAAATACAGAGCAGAATTAATTCACTTTATGCACTTTAGCTTGGAGAAAGCAAGTCAGTATGGCAGTCCCAGCAGGATTACCTGCATTCAATCAGTTTCAGCACTTGTTTATTCTGGCATTGTAGGTAGGCTTGGGAAGCTTAGTTAGCAGTAGAAATGTCACTGCTCTTCCACAAAATGCTCTGGTAACAGCCAAACCTCCTAAATAACCGTCATCCCTACTGTTCAGTGTGTGAATGCTGGGAACAGAAGTGTTGGGGGAATCTTTCGCAGTTCTGGCAGGAAATGTCTCTTGGAGAACAGGAGACTTTCCATTGGCTCAAGTCTTCGCTTTTCAAGACCTGTCTCTTTGATGAGACAGCCATCTGGCCATCTTGGGGGTTGGCAGTTTGTGGTGCAGTGCTGCTGGAAGTGGGTGTTATCTTTCCAGGTGGCAAGGAAAGCCTCTCATGTTTGCATGCCATTGCCATCTGCAGAATGCAGAACTGCAGGGTTTTGAATTCTTAGATTCATTAGTCAAGCTCCAAAATATTGAAATATTGTGCAATTTGTTGGGTTTTTTTTTGTTTTGTTTTTTTTTTTTTTGCAAGGAGTGGGGGTAACCCTAACCCTGGTGACTCCCTCTTTTGCTATTCAAGCCATAAAGCATGTCTTTGCTTGCTCACAGGTTTCAGGACTTTGAGATTGCTTCTGACTTTACCAAGCAACAACAAGCCTAAAAAAAGTTCTGGTTGGGGCTCTTTGTTCGTGCCCAAACTTTACTTCTTCTACAATCATGAAGATTTAATATTGATGGCTTCAGAAAAATCCAAATAATGAGGGATTCATGATAAAGCTGTGAGATTTTGTTGCCAGGTTTATTCTTGTGGAGCAGAACTAATAAAACTTTAAGGAAGAAACCTTAGCCAAGTTTTTAAAACTAGGTTATTTTTATTATGAAAAACAAAATTAAAAACAAAGAAGGAAACCCAAAGTTTGGAGATTGAAACTCAAGTTAATTTAATTTGTGTGGCCAGTGTAGGCTTTTTTGGTGAGCTGGAACCAGGCAAACACTTGTCAGGTGCATAGAAAACAAAGTAACATTGGTATGTTGGCTATGAACTGATCTTGGCTTCCTTACCCTTGCTTGCATGGTATTACAATGAAAGTTTGCAAAAGGAAATACAATTGCATGTGATTAGATGTTGACAGCCAAGGATCCTGACTTTCTGTTTACAGAGGGGAAAATGAGAAAAAAAAAGGCGAATAAAGCTTCCTGTGTGTCTTTACATAGTCCTGGAAAACATCAAGTAAAAAATGTAAAAGAGGCTGTGATACCAATCTGATTAAAAAAAAAAAAAAAAAAAAAAAAAAAAAAAAAAAGAAATCTCCAAAATATTCTAATGAAAAAAAAATACTCTGATTCAAATTGCAAAGGAAAGTCCTTACTCCCTGTGTGTGTGTGCTGTATTCTAGAGCAACTGAAAAATGTATGCTAACAGGAAAGAGGGGACAAGTATTCCTTTTTCCTGCACTTTTGATACAATTATTTAGCCAACTCTAAGAAAATCTCTGCATAATCTAAAACTTGAGTCATTTCCAAAATATTGATTTGGGAAGGCCGTTAAATTCCAGAGCTCGTGAGATCAGGGTAATGAGATCAAGTGACAGGCTCATTGGTACCCACTGATTTAGTTGTTAAGACACTGTAACCAAACCATGACCTTCTTGATCCACAGCCTCTTTCATCTAACAGTGTGAAAACACAGCTGCTTTTACTGGGTATTGCACGTTAGTGTACATGTAGGCATTAGGGGAACTTCTCATGACACTTATGTTAATTATTTTGGTGTCAGTTTATAAAAATTAGTATTTCCCACTGGTTGGGCACTGGAATGGGAAGTGGTCACAGCACCAAGCCTGACAGAGTTCAAGAAGCATTTGGACAATACTATCAGGCACATGGTGTGATTCTTGGGAATGGTCCTGTACAGGGCCAGGAATTGGACTCCATTATCCTTTTAGGTCCCTTCCAACTCAGCACATTCTACGACTAACTGGGGATCAAAGTCTCTTCTAATAGATGGGTGACTTCAGGTTGCTGTGACTCATGTGGTGTGCGCTGGCAGAGCACCCTCTGGCTCCCAGGCTTTGCATGCAGAGACTGATGGATGCCTCATTCCCATGCTCAATGCCAATTCCTCAATGCCTGCTTTCCTCTGCACCTCTCTGTGCAATGCAGCCCATGTTACTGTTGTCGAGCAAACAGAGCAAAACCTCCTGTGTGGGACCTGGGTCTGCCCCAGGTTCCATTCTGTGTGAAACTGCTTGTGGTCTGGATCTGTTCAGGGATGAACCTGTGCTTTGCAATTTTTTTGTCAATCTTTATATTTCTCTCAATTTTGGGTAGCTGTTTGGTTTTCAACATCTCTATAACACAGTGCTTGTCTCTGGAGATACTCTGCTGTCAGCTCTCCACTGCCTCTGCCAGAGTACACATGGCATTTCCTTCCCCAGCAGAAAAATAGGTATGGATCAGAAATTAAACCTGCCATGTGCCATGCTCCCATGGAAATATATGCCCAGATCCATATGAGATCATACACTGGAGCCCAGCTGCTTCCTGCCCCAAGTTTAAATACCATGAGCACAATAGTAAAGTTCCATGATGTATAGATGTGACCTGGAATCACGTAGAGCAGAGGAGTGGGATGGAGAATTTATGTCTAGTCCGGGGCAGAGCACGTGGGCTCCTGGCTATTGTGTCCTGTTGCCTTTTCACTTGCACACAAGCTTATCAAAATGTTTTTGCAGGCTTGCTCCAACTTCCCTGTGCGGCTTTTAATTCTTCATTTGAGGATCTTTGTCAACTCAGCAGTAGCAGGCAGTGCTCAGAGAGGGTGAGTAGTGAGAGCTCAGTTGGAGCCAGCCAAAAAACCCAGGCTGCTGCAGAGCTTGGAAGGAGCTGGGAGCCCACGACACTATCTCTGCAGGCATGCTGGCTTGTCTCCTTTCCCCACAGGCATAAGAGTAGGAGCATTTGTGTCCCTCTGAACAGGATATGAAAGTATATTCTAGGGATGTTTAAAGCTGATTAGACATGTGGACTGGCATTAGAAATATGAAGTGCATCCAGAGAGGCATCACAACTCCTTTTAAAGTCAAGCAAAAATAATCCCATGATGCTTTCTCTCCCCATAAACAAACACTTCCATGGAGACTGTCTATGGGGTAAGCAAACCTGGCCCCGCAGTACTGAGTGTTAAACTAAAGATGAAAAGATGGTTGCTGGCCCAATAATCTTGAATACATTGAAGTGAAGGTTAGTTCATACTCTCTTTCATGTGTACAGTAAGCAAAAGTTACAGGTCCTTAAAGTACATTTTGTGTTTAGTAGAGAGATGATCGTGTTTTTTGAGGAATACAGGCAATACCTCAAGCTTTCATCCAAATGGAAGTAAAGAATTGAAGCACCTCCTTTTTATGATTTTTCTGTTTGTTTTTAAAAAACACTCTCACCCACTTTGTATGTTGCATTTGCACAGTGCAGGCATAAAAAGTGATCAGGAGAACAGTCTGTGCAGGCACTGGCAGGTTTTTAAAGTGTGCACAAAACTCTGGAAGAAGCACTTTTGGGAATGTTTTCCCCTGGCCACAAAATGATCCTTAGCTGCAGAAAAATAAATTACTTTAAGGTGGGAGCATTTTATTTTTTTCATGAGTGTGTAGATGATTTATGGTAAAATTAAGTAACTGAAGTGCTCTGTTGTTTTTTTTTTCTCTTGTTTTGTTTCTTGCTGTAGTTACCTATTGAACACCAAACCAAATCACTAAACATAGTACAACACCAAAGAAAAACTGCCAAACATAGTCCAAATTCATAGCAAGGCAACAAGTCAAATTTTTATTTTGCTGTGAATATCTGAAGAATGAGCTGAGCATTTTTAAAGTACCTGTCTTACCTGAGCTCTTATCAGGCTGACTTCTAACGTGGTTTTATATCAGAATTTGCATTATGAAGGAGTGTGGAAGGAATTATTTCTGCTGCTTAGCATCATCTGTATGAAATACTCACCTAGAACAGAAAACCTAGTTGAACAGTTCAAAGAAAAATAGCTTTCAAAGCGTGCATTTTCTCTCTTCTAGGTTAAAACAATTATGTAGAGGCTTAAGCAGTTGTTTGTACTCTGCCCTTTCATATAATGGAATAGGGAAATGTTGGAGTCCAGGGCATCCCTCTGGGCGCCCTGGGAAGTCACAGACCTCGGTAGAGAGGCCTGGGACCCAAAAAAGAGGGTCTGGGGTCTGTGCAGGGGGGTTTGCCTGGCACAGAGCCCAGGAAGACACAATCTTTGATTTTGGTTCATGAGAAGAACATCTAACAGAGAGAAGAATTGCAAGTCACAAAGGTGTGCTAGAGAGTAGTGTAGTTATCACTGCGCAGAAGATTTTGTAGTTTTGGGTTTTTAGAATGTAGATGCAAAGGGACAAGATGGTGGTTTTAGGGCGGTGCCCTGGGTTCTTCTTCTTCTCTCTTGGCATCCATCTTCTGCAGTGACGTGGGCACAAAGTAGTTTCAGTGGATTGGATCACAGTAGACATGACCCTGTTAGTACAGGTGATAGACATTGGCATAGAATTGTAAACAATGGGTACGTAGTTATCTGTATAAGAGGTAGCGACCTCCCATCACAGAGGGGAGTCGCCTCGTGTCCGAGCTGCTGTGAACACCATGGCCGGACACAGGAGGGGAGTCACCTCGTGTCCAGGCTGCTGAGAACACCATGGCTGGACACAGGAGGGGAGTCACCTCGTGTCCAGGCTGCTGTGAACATCTTGGCTGGACACAGAGAATTGTAAGATAAGAACTAATAAACAACGCGAGAAACCAGAAAACCAAGACCTTGAGACTCCTCATCATTCTCGCGCCGAACACCGAGCACCAAGCTCAGCATAGAACACAGAGACACAGAGTCAGACAGCAAACCCTAAATCCTTCAGAGGTCGAGGGAAAATCACTCCCTTCGTGCCCACACGAACCACCAGCCAGCTTTGGAATCTCGGGTGAGAAACAACCAGATTAAAAACCCGAGAGGGAAAGATAATTTACTTTTGTGCTTAATATTATGCAGCTATGGGTTGGCTGTAAAGTCTGGAAACATACTTACAGCTATATGAGAGGCGTGCTCCACTTCCACTGTCTGTTAGAGAGATGGAAGAAGTATTGCTAGAAAACTCCATAGAGTGCTATAAAACTCTGTCAGGAGTGTGTTGCTGCAGGGATCAAATAACTAAACCTGCAAAAAGCTGCTGTCTGTTTTTCTGGTAGGATGAACGTATATAATAGTGTACTTTTCAAGGAAAATTTTTAAAAGGCCAAATTTGACTGGGACTGGAAAGGAATGAGCAGTCTTTTACTTGAAAAGTAATGAGCACTTTGTGTTTACTTGCTTTATGACTTGTATGTAAATAGGATACACACACATATAGCAGGAAAGGTATGCCCAGAGCATTTTCACATGTAACTCTTGAGGTGTTAAATCAGCCAGTACCATTAAATGGCTGCAGGGCAGGAAATTGGAGCTGGGTCCTGGAGCAGTGCAGGGTGAGGCTGGGCTGCCCAGGGGATTTCTCACTGGAGTCAGAGGGAGCTGTCATGGACCTCTCTGTAACACGTGGTATCATGGCACAGTATGAGTCAATGAAATGGATTTCATAGATGGTGTAGTGAAGGGAAAATTGGGAGAATCAAGAAAGGAAGGAAGTCTGTCAATACTGAGGTGCCTGAGCAAGTCACTGAGAAAACAGTGTTTCAGCAGAGGATGTTGGGTAACTGTGGGGAATGCTGGTAGTATATTCTGCTCCTAAAGATGGAAACACTTTGTTAAATTCAAACTCCTCTAACTTCAAGCTATCTGGTTCTTATAGCAACCCTGTGAAGTGCATATGTGATATTGAAATTGATTGGATGGGTCATGGGATCGATGGGATTAGAGTGCACGTTCCCACAATGATTCTCTCTCTCTGGGCTACATTTTTGCAGCCAGTATAGCTGTACTTGGCTATGGGCAAGCTTCTGCTGAAACTCTCCCTGGAGTTCAAAATACCACAGTCTTGCTGGCGTAACACTGCCAGCTGTGGGCATGTGCCAGCCCAGCAGGCTGTTGGTATACCTCCTCTTTTCTTGGGATCCCAGTGTTAGGCAAAAAGTAAACACACAGTGGGGACCAGGCAGGAGAGAGGGGGATGCTCAGGAGGGAGAGGATGATGCCATGAGAGGTCATATTTCTGTAGGCTTTTCTGTACACTTTGTTCTTCCCCAGTTTACAAGCTGTGCTGGAGAAAAGGGCTGATGTACAGAGATGTCAGACTGTGCCAGAGCAGAGCTGTTTTCTTACATAGCTCAATATAATGCTGTATCTGGGAAGAAAGCCTGAATTATTCACTCACTTGCATAACTGCATGTAAGAGTGTTTATAATCAAGGACATGGGCTCTGTCCATATTTATGAATGACCAGGGCTGAGTCTGGGCGTAATTCCAGCACTGATACTGTGAGTGAGTTGCACAACAGTTGTGGATACATGACATTGCTGCTCCATGCAAGGCCATGGGATGGATGGGACATCTGCCAGAGTTTGTGCTCCCTGCTTTGAGCAGCTCGTGCATAGAGGGGACAGCTACTGTACAAGTACAAAATCCAGCACACTTAGAAATCCTTCCATTGATTTAGCCACTGCCTTTGTGTAGAGGCATCCGTGACTTACTGGGACAAGGTACTCTGCAAACCTGAGATATTCTAGAATATGTGGTTTTATTGCAAAGGTCGTGGGTAGAAAGGGCCTTCCCTTCAGCCACCAGCCTCGGCTGAAGGGAAGTCCCAGAGAGGGATTGAGAGAGAGCAAGAGGGTAAGCTGGCAAGAAGAGGGGAGAGGTAGAGCAACGTGGCAGGGGTCAGAGTGCCGGGGGAAGAGAGGAGAGGTAAGAGCAGGGAAAGGAGAGTGAGGTCTAGAAAGAGAGAGAGCGAAGAGGAGAGCCAAGAAAGCGAGAGAAGAGCGAGGGAAAGCCAAGAAAGAGAGAGAAGAGAGCGAGGTTCTGGTTACAATACATTATATCTCCTTTTGTGATGAATATTCTAATTTACAGTGACCAACCAATACAAGACACAAAATCCTATTGAATCTATATACAGCCTATAAGAACTACTACATTACCATGTGTTATATTTTAAACTCTAAAAACTACTCTTTAGACTTTTCTGTTTTGCTACATTGACCTTTGGATCCCTTAGCCAGCAGAAAGGTATTGTTCAATCAAAAGGGATTCTCCTTCAGCTGGCTAGGCTATTGTCTTCAGGTTATATAGTAACTAAAACTCGGTATCCTACAACTCAAAGTAAACTTCCATTTCTATCTCGATTACAGGTTTCATATTTTCAAAATCTTTTGCTAAGCAATCATATTTATAAGGTTTCCCTGATTAATCTTTCCCAACACTTTGGCCAAAGCAGAGATCCTTCTCCTCCAGACAATTTAACTAGTTACGAGCCACCCCTTGAATTTACCAGGAGCCTATCTCCAGCAAAAATAATAATAACCTCCACTCCAGTTATTAACTCCCTTGAGTACTAATTGTTTTTACTCTTTTTGACTCTTATTAATGGCATATGGATATAGAGTCTTTACTGTAGTTGATGAAATGTTGAGCAAAGTGTTGCAATTAGTTCCACATCTGCTTTGGTCATAGATGTGAAACACTTTTACTTCTCTAGAGGCCATTTTAAGTGGGAATCTGATCCAGACCATTATAACCAACCCCTTTTGCTTTCACCTTCAGGTGAAGGAGTGGAAGCCTTGGTGTTACCTTGGGGAGAAAATTAGCAGAACTGCTGTGTTTGTTTCACTCACACCTCAAGATTCTGCTCTGTAATATGCTCTTCACACACCCCAGCTGGACTTCCCTCACAGGGGATCATTCACCCCCTAGTTACCACTTTGCAATGATCTAGTCGCAGGCAGCCTGTTTGTTCTATTTTCCTTTTCTTCAAGGTCCCCTGTGTTAGGTGGCTGGGTCAGAGCCCCTGCTGACAGGACTAGTCCCAGAGTGGGTCTCCAGTCCCTCCTGGAAGTAATGAGGATCCTGTGTCTGATGGTGTGAGGCACAAAGCAGTGAGACCCTCCTCTGCAGATCCTATGGTCTAGGGCAGAGGACTGCTGCTGCTGTTGTATTTACTATCAGCCAATTGCTTCTGGCCCATGCTCTGGATGGAGGCTCTGCCTGCTGTACTGACATCCATCCAATTTGGGTAAACGCTGGATTAAGCAACAGAGGCAGTGAGAAAAGGTCATGCTGATTTCCCAGGAATAGCATGTGATGTATAACTTCCTTGCCTTGTCCTAAATGAATTAACACTGCTGTAGAAAATGGAAAAAACCCAAGTCTTTCTATTCTTTCCCTTGTACATAGTAGGAGAGGGAATTTGCCTTCCTGACCACATGCTGGCAGGGCAGTAGATCCCTTCTGAAATTACGCAGAATTAAGGATGTAAAGTAATGTTCCTGTGCATCACATGCTGTAATTTCACTTCCCTACCCGAAGTAATCTTTTTTCTTAGAAAATGCAATTTCAAGCTAGTGTGAAGTTATTCTGTTTTTTCTAGCAACTATGTGTAACTTTGGACAACATGAGGAGTTTGTTTTGAGGAGGAAGCATGATTCCCAATTGTAACATGTCATGGGTCACTTGGTCATAAAAATATTCTGTTGTTTCTCTTCTGGAAATACAACAGAGTTCCCTCTGTTGCTTCCAGAAATGTGCATATGCAAACCACACAGCAATAGAGCTCTAAAGGAGCTCACCTTCCAAACTAGTTACTTATTCAACTCCTTTTCAAGTATATTTTTGTCCAAAGCTGGGATACAGCACATTGTTCATGAGCTCTGCTTGAAGAGTTAAATTCCTCATTGTTCTCCAATGGCTGGACCAGGGCAGCATGGCGTTGTCTGCATCCAGCACCAAGAACACAGTCCAACACAAAATGGTTAACTTCCTTGGGATAGTCTGTCACCAATTACCAGGAAAGGCACTTCTCTTTAAAGACTAGCTCTCTTTGAGAGGAAGATGGTGGCTGCTGTTTTTAGAAAAAAAAAAAAAAAAAAAAAAAAAACAATTTNAAAAAAAAAAAAAAAAGCAGTTACCTTTACTGAAGGAAAGGAGCAGCTCTAATAGGATTTTTTTATCAGACTATTTTTTTAGACTATTTGGTTATTTCCGTGATTATTACTACACAGCTCTTTTTCCTTAGGGGATGCTAGACTGTTCCAAAAATATGTGTTAGTTTACTTAGGCATTAAAGGGGTCCTTATGAATTTTGATTATCCTAAAGTACTTCAAAGTGTCCCTAGAGGCTCAAGCTGCTTTGAACTTAACCTTTTCTGCCCAGTCTTGTCATATGTGTGAGCCCAAAGATTTTAAGCAAGAGGTCAGTGATTCTCAGTCTTTTTAATACTTTGACCCATGTTATAACAGGAAAAAATAAACAAACCAGATTCATTCTGATCTACCCAGGAAGAAAGAGAGAAGCTGGTTCCAGTGGGCCTTTTGTAACCCTCTCCTTAACCTGCTAGCTCTCCTGACCCATTAAACAGAACAAACAGGAAAAAAAACCAACAAACCCCAACTTTTAACACTCATTGTCTTGCTTCTAACAGCTTTTCTTTAAAATGTCTTTGGTCCTCAGGGCACCTTGAGATCTTAATGGTTTTCTTTATATAAAATTTGAATAATGAAGCATGTGAGACACTTGTGATTGGAAAAATATGAACTTTAATAAAGCTGGTCACGCTGCTTGTGAGCTGTGTATATCACACAAAAATGTGTGGTAAGATACTTCACTGGAGCTGTTCAAAATAACTGCAGTGACTCCAGCAGTGGTCTGCTGATTTACGTGAGGTAAGAATCTGGCTCACATCCTGTATTATCTTGCAATGTGACTGTGCAGCTGTAACACAATCTTATTCAGCTCTTTGGATTTAGGGGCAAAAGAAGTACCCGTGATTATTTTTGGAAAGAAACATCATCAGAGGGGTTCATGCAATTCTCTCTCTCATATATTTATTTTTTATTGTTGTTGACCTATTGCTGTGGTTTAACCTAAGCCCCAAGCTTAGGTTAAGAGCCACTTGCTCTTTGCCCCCTGGTGGGATGGAGAAAGAATCAGAAGAGTAGAAATGGGATAACTTGTGGGTTGAAATAAAGACAGTTTAACACATAAAACAAAAGCCACACATGCAAGCAAAGCAAAACAGGGAATTAATTCACCATTTCCCATGGGCAGGCAGGTGTTTAGCCATCCCCAGGACAGCAGAGCCTCAGCACACATAGCAGTGACTTGGGAAGAAAAACACCATCACTCTCAATATCCTCCCCTTCCTCCTTCCTCCAGCTCTATATGCTGAGCGTGGCACCCTCTGGCATGGAATGTTCCTTTGGCCAGTTGGAGTCAGCTGTCCTGGCTGTGTCCCCTCCCAACTTCTTGTGCACCTCCAATCTCCTTGATGGTGGGGTGGTGTGAAGGGCAGAAAAGGCCTTGACTGTGTGCAAGCACTGCTCAGCAATAACCAAAACATCCCTGAGTTATCAACACTGTTTTCAGCAAAAATCCAAAACACAGCCCCATACCAACTACTATGAAGAAAATAACCTCTCTCCCAGTCAAAGGCAGCACACCTACATTAATTATTTTAGTGTTTGGAGACTTTAGAAAGACTACTTCAGTATTTTTCTTCTCTTAATGGAGCTGGATAATTTGTCTTTTCCTCTTTCTTTTGCTTCATGGTGTTGGTAGCTATACAGGTAAGGCATTATTTTGCACATGATGCAACACAGCTCTTGCTTTTCTTGGAAGGTATGCCTGACCATACCTCTTTTCACTTTTTAATTGTCTCCTGCACAGCCTGCATTCTCCTTCACTGTTTAAAATAGAAATTTGACTGCATGAGGGTTTTGGGGGTCATGTACTTCTCATTTTCTCATCTGAAATCTGTGCCCTCAGATCTTACAATCATCTTAGCTACAGATAATTCTGACAGTTCTTTTTCCCATTTTGACCCTTTGTTTCAGTCCCTGGGCTAGAAATGGAGCATGAGGGCTATTGTGTCCTTGGTATCAGGGTCTGCTACAGATCCAAAAGCCCCTTGAACATATGTATCCTGTTCATATGCCAGTGTCTCCTCTGATAGTGTTAGGCAGGAGGAAGTTTGGACAGTCAGTTATTTTTACAAACACAAGGCGCTGCCTATTTCCCTGTAAAGCACAAGCAGCTCTTAAAGAACATTTGGAAGCATGAAGCAACAAGGTATGACTGGGTGTTATCACCAACATTATTCTTTAAACTATTTTTATTTGCATGCACTTTATCTCCAGCATTTCTCCAAGTCTGAGAAGATCAAGCAGACGCCACATGTACAGTGTAGCCCAGACAGCGAAATGACACAGTACTGTTTTGGTTTGAAAGTCAGACTTCTGCTAAGTATCAAGAGGCAAATCTTTATCTCGGCATGTAGTGCTGAGGGATGTGGGGAAAAATTAATTTCTTCCTTCAGTGGAGCAGATCTAGAGTTTCCATTGCAGTCTTTAACTGTGAGACTAGTGCTACAAGGGTATTCTCTCCAAAGCAGCTCTCAGACCCTGCCATGAAATGGTAGATCCACCAGCCCTCTACAGGTTCCTCTCCCTCGTCTATTTCTCCTATGAAGCTCCATTTCTGTGAAGCAAGTACAGAAGCCTCTCTTTGGTGCTCACATAAAGGCAAATGAAAAGACTTTGCATTCTTGTACTATCCCACGTCCTAATGAAGTGCAATCGCAACCTTGGTCCTGCTGGAATAAAGATTGCCAGTGCCCCAAGTTGCTGGCTTGCTCCCAAGAAAGATGTAAACCATAAAGGTGTTCTTGAAATGAAGAGCTTTGAAATAAGACATTATCAGTAGATTGTAATGTATTTAGTCATTTGGACTGACATAGGTTCTGGATTGTAGCTTGCTGTTAAGGCCAAAGTCTTGTCCCTTACAAAAATCCTAAAAATAAGTTATTTTTAAAGCATGAAGTCATCTCATTCTGTGAAAAATTTGGTTCATTTGTCTTCCTTGCTGCAAGGTGTGAATAAATCAGACTGTGTTATGATAGAGGTGCTCACTGAAACAAATTTCTAATAAAAGAATAAACATGGAAGCAATCATCTGTACCTCCACATTCCTCAGTGAAGCCTTCCTAGAATCACGGCCTGGAAGGGAACTGGTGGGGTTGATGGGACATGCCACTTGTTAGTAAGCACTGAGGAATGAGGAAATATCTTTAAGTTAATTCTGTTTCCCAAAAAGTAAATTGGATTCCCAGTTAAACTTCATTTTGCCAGCCAAGCTAATTGACCCCCACAGGTCTTTGCTTTCAAAAGCTGGGGCACTAAAGCAATGTGGAAAGCTCCTTCCATTAGCTCAGATGTTGTAATTTAGTGTTGTTGGTTGCAATATAGTCCTGAATTTAGCTGTTGGAGCTGGCAACCCAGCATATTTATAAATATTTTTGTTAACCTCCTTCCCTGTTTCCTTTTTCTCTGCTTCCAAAAAAAATCCTGGTGTCAAAAAACCCTACCTTGTAGCATGTCCAAATACAAGTATACCATTCTATCTAGGTTAAATTTTGCATAGACTTTGCCTGGGTTTGTTTCTGGATTGAAGTCTGTCTCATCCAACCAGATTATATTCAAATAACACTTAATAAATGGAGACTTATGACAAATGTCAAGAGCTTACAAGGTATTCCTTGTAAGCCGTGGAGGAAGAATAGGAAAGGCTTGACCAGTTTCATCCACATTTCCAAGTTATTGATCTCAAAAATTAAATTGAATACTGAAAAGTGTTTAGATTTGAGAGTGTGGTGATTGAGAAAGAAGAGAGAAGTGGTTGTCCTTTAGGGAAGAGAAGTTACTCTAAAGGAGCTTTAGCACAGAATTGTACTTCTTATGAAGTGCCTTTTGCTTTAAGACTTCTAAAGCTCAATAGACAAACCAGTAATTCTTGCAAGAGTGGGGGTTTTCCCATCTAAAGGTGGGAGAGTGGATGGGAGAGCTTGTACACAGAGAAATTATTTGCCACTGGTGCACAACTCCATGTCAGAGCTAAGAGTAGGCTCAAAATTCAGGCTTTCTTGGCAGTGTGCTAGCTCTCAAACACTATATTGGGCTTGTGTGAAGAAGGAGTAGCATGGAACTATCTCTTCAGTGTAGCTGCAGTGTTTCCTGCGCATTGACAACAAAGTGAATCTTCTATAATAAATTCCAGCAACCTTATTTCAATTATTCTGCAGATAGTGATTAGAGAATGAGGGGAAAGGGAAAGTTGTGGTAGCAGTGAACACCTTGTCACTGTCTGAAAGCTGCCTTGGCTTGTCTGTGTCTTTCCTGCCCTGCATCATAAGGACCCAGGCAAGTTCGTAGTGAGTTTGATGCATGTTTGGTCTCCATGCAAATGATGTGAACTTTAAGGAAGAATACAGAGTACTCATCCAAACTTCATGCCCGTCCTGACCTGTTTTTGAAAAGGCATTGCCAGCATTAAATTGCTGGTACTAGGGAAAACAGATTTTTCTGATGTTTCACTGCCTGCTCATCTGCTGCTGCTCTGGGTAGCTTGTTTCCCCATGAGGGCCCCCATGTCTAATGACTAACACAGGCATTTACTCTTGCAGTCTGGGGCAGGTACCCAGAAGAGGTGGTCTGAAACCATGATGGGAAAAGGAGGAGGCTGTGGCCTGGGGTTTGCTGGTGCACTTTGTGCTTCTTCACCCATGTGATTTGCCCAGATGAGTCACCACAGACCCTCCAAGGTGTCATTTGTGCCGTGTCTGTGTTCTCTCTGGCTCTTGCAGCTCTGGCACAGCAGTGCCCATCCCTCAGCACCGAGGTATGACTTCCAGCTGGGCATGAATCCTGCCTCACCCGTCCCTTCCTCAGTAGGATCTGCTGGGGCAGCTTCAGCCATGCCTCACTGTACTGAGAATCCTTTCAGAAACAGCATTTGTATGGGATCAGGGGGTGTGGAGGGAGAGAGGGGGGAGGGTTGTGTAAAGTGTCTCTAAATAAAGATTTGCTCCAGCTGTCTGTGGTTAATATTGATTTAACATATTTTTTGCTACAACTCAATTTAGTCTTTACTCTCATCCAGCTGTGGGAGCTCTGGTTTGCAATTGCCTGTGTGATTAATCCTTTTGTGCATTTCTTTCATGGTGTGGATAGTGTCAACTCTCACCTAGCACATCACATGCTGAAAAAATCCAGAAACTTGCCTTGTTTTCATTTGTTCTGTTGCACATACACATCAGTGTTTTGGGTTTTTTTCTGAACAAAATTATCCATGAAAACAATGCTGTAGTGTTAATCTTATGTCCCTCCTTCCTTCCCCTTCTCCCACACCTTTCCATCCTTCCTAAACCTGTTAAAGGTACACATAATCATTTGGCTTTCCTGGCTTACTGCCCTGTTTTTTACATGAACAGCATGGCACAACAGCACCTGTGAGCTTAATAAAGGTCTCATTCATCTGATGGGCTTGTGCAGCACTCAGCATGGAGAGGAGGAATACATGCAAACAGAGCAGGAGGAAATACTTAAGGTGTGCTTATGGGATAAACTATGAGGAACACGGGAGGTAGGGTGACGGGTTTTTTTGAGCTGAGGCCTTCTTTGTGTACTTTCTACTGACTGATGAAGGTGAATGCTCACTCCAGGCAGAACCCTCAACTCTGTACATTTGTGTCTGTAGATCATTGCCCCCTCTTGTCCTGTCAGCCCTGACTTCTGGCCTGTGCCTGCTGCCTCTTGTGCTTGAGGGAGGTGGCAGTGGGACATGATGCTGGACTTCAAGTGCCCAGTCACACTGGTGTGTCAGGAGTCAAACAGGACAGTAATATTTGTTGTGTTTAACTCTTCCTTTTTTTTTTTTTTTTTTTTTTTTTGGCAAATAAGTAGGGGATCACATGGACAGGAAAAGTGGTTTGTGGAAACTTTGTATTCCTGTGGGTATGCACATCCTACACAGGTTTATCTCGAAGTTTGACGTTCTTTATGCTGAATTATTAAAGTGGGTTCATGGGGGTTTTGGTAATTTTGAGAAAAGTTCTTGTAATTGTTTTTATCTATCCCTTTATAGAAAGCCAAAGTAGTATAAATCAATCTAGAACAGGTATGAAGGTGTCCATACTATCTTGTCTGTAGTGAATTTAATCAGTGAAATTAAATGCTCAACACTCCTCCTGTATTCCGCTCTGCTTTCACTGTTTACATGCAGGTGACCCTTATTTTAAGATCAGTGAGATTCTCTTGCTTGCAGAGACCATGGTTAATTAACTGAGAGGAGTAATTCTGTAATCAGTGCAGTGTTAACAGCCCAGATGAATCAGCCTGGTTGTGCATCCACAGAATGTGCCCACCATCGTGGGCATTTCTCCTTCCACCAAAGGAGGCTGTGCTAGTGCTCTTGGGCACAGAGTCCAGTTCTGGAAGGGGCAGTGGGAGCCTGTGGTAATGAAATGCCCGAGGCAGACACTGGCTTTGCCAAAGGGAAGCTGGGCCTGAGTCTGAAGCTCTGCAGAGATGTGTCATCCCTCCAGTGTGAGTTCATACTTTGATGGAGGAGTACTTTAATTTGAGGTGAAATTATTAAAAGAGCTCTGGATTTTTCTTCCCCTCTGCCAGAAGAGAAGCACCATCTGGCCAGGGTAGGGTGTGTCCCACATTTTCATATCATGATCTTGGAGAAATACACTGTGTATGATTCTGTACTATAAGATGATGATGGGCAAGGAGGAGGAAGTCGTGTGGTCCTTGATGAATACAGCTCTGCTGTCAGAGCTTTGAGTGCTCTGGTTCCCTTTGCAGAGCTCCCCTTGGCCCTGGGCACAGTGGCTTTGCTATGCTGCAGTGGCATACAGCTTTGCCAGGGCAGGGTGTGTGATCAATCTGGCATACAGGTAGTCCTGTAACAGTATAGATTTTGTCCTACAGTCATACTGTTGCCATGGCTGTACACAGGACGACATGAAAACTGTGTAGGCTGTCTCCTCTCCCACCCCAGGGTCAGGCCAGTTGTAGTTCTGGTTAAACCCTCTCAACAGAAAAGAGAAAAAAATCTTCTCGACAGAAAAGACTGCTCAGCACAGAGTTAGATAATTTGAGGTTGTAGTGTTTTTTGAGAAGCTGTTATTTATTTATTTTTCTTTAAAAACACATCAGGTAATTTTTTTTCCACAGAAGTCAGTGGAGCTCTGTTGCTATAAAATCATATTAAGAAAGATCATAGTTGAACTTTGGCTTCTGGTATTAGTGGAGTTTTCCAGATCTTTCTTAAGACTGTGTTCCTGTTGGTCATTAACAGATGAGCACTTAGAATCTGATGTAGTTTAAGAAGCCTTGGAGGTATTTTCCACTGGAAAAGATCTGTTTTTGAGAACATAATCTATTTATCACAAGTTATCTGATTACATCCCTTATAAATTTCTCAAAAAAATGATCAAATTCTTAGAATAAAACAGCATTAAAAAAAATAATTTGAGTGTTTCCTATTATAGTGCACCTTAACCTGTCTGTTGAAGTTTTTTTTTTCCTTGTAATGTATATTTGCATAGTGCCTAAGTGCTGAAGTGCATTTTAATAGTGTTGTGGCTTGCATGAAATGTAACTCAGAAAAAGTGCAGTACACCTTCTACAAAGGCTTAATACATGACTTAAGCACTACTTAGAGTTTAATGTAAACCCTGTTTTGATGGGCTGAAGTGGGCTACCTGCTGACTCTTTGCACATGATTAATTTCACCTCTGAGTTTGGAGCCGCAATTGATGTTAATAAGGGGATGGCTTACAGGGAAAGCAGGCAGCACGAGGACAAGTGTGGAGGCCCTGCATTCAGCTGGAAATGGTAATAAGTGTGGTGGGCTAAATTTGACATGGCCTTTTTATTGCTTGTGAAATATAGGAATCAGTACAGTTGTGAAAATATAAATGAAGGCACGTTTTCTGCTTTCCACTGCTTAGAATGCAGCAATAAACAGCAATAAGAAAGTCAAAGGTACGGATGAGAAAGTGTCAGTCTTTCTCATAAGAGAAAGAAGAAGTCTGGGAGTCTTCTGAGATGCTGAGCCCAATCCTCAGTGACTGCAGGTACCTAAGTCTTTCCATAAACTCATAAAACTTTAAGGCTCCATCTTGTTAGGTGAAGTTGGCTCCTCTATGCAAATGAGCCCATTTAACACATCCTTGACTTCATGACTCAAACCTCATTAATTTGAGGCAATTTATTTAGGAGACCAGTAAGAGATGTGGTTAGGAAAGAGATAAAAGGGCCAAAATATTCAGCATAGTGGGCAGATGTGAACACTTTTGCAGAGTTGTAGATTTCTTTCTCATATCTATGGAAACAGAAAAAAAAAAAAAAAGATGGGAAGACTGATGCCTTTGGTAGAAAAGAGACAAGACACAAAAAGAGAGTAAGTGAAAGATGTAGGAAAGTGTTGTGTGATTTTTCAGACCATAAAAACAAAGATGGGAAGACTTTAATTTTTAATTCTGTTTGCAGAATATAAATACCAGTTGAAGGGGAGGGGGTTTTTAATTCACTGATTATAGCTGGAAATTCAGGCAGAGTCTCATGAAAGCTGAGCACTGAGCAGAAGCCAGCACTGAGGAGCAGTTGTGTTATGTGACAGCCAGCAGATGCAAAAAGCAAACATCTGTTGTATTGCCCAGCACCCATGAGCTTCGCGCCTGGAGAACAGGGCAGGGTTTGCATGTATATGGTAAGACTTTGAAGTGTCACTGGCAGAAGTACCTGAAACTTCTATGTCACCTCCATATATTTCTACCAAAGTGGGGGGCATGCACCCCAAAGGATGTGCAAAATAATCCATTAGAGTGCATGAAGAAAATACTTTTGTACCTCTAATTAAAAAAAAAAAAGGATTAATGCATCTTTATCTCATCCTTTCTTAATTTCCATTTTTGCATATGCTTTACAATGTACATAATTTGTTAATAACGTACTACATCTATATAATTTATAAATACGTGTAGACCATATGTTGGGGGGATGTGATCAGAAGTGTTCTACTGAGAAACAGGAGAAGTAAGTAATTGGTAAGATACAGTATGACAAGTTGGACAATGCATTTTTTAATGCAGATCTTATGCATTAATGTCCACAGTGTGCTGTGGACATTACTTCTCTGAAAGTCTTGCATAGGGGTGTTCATCCATTAGTGTAGGCCAGAGCTAAAAGGGCTTTTTCAAATAGTTTTGGAATATGGCTGAACACAGCAGTGAAACTGGAGCTCTGACACTGTCCATTTCTATATCTGGTTAAAGCATTTATAAAGTAGGAGGTATTGGGAAGATGATCAGTGTTGTCACAGTAAATTTAAGAAGTGGGTTAATTAACATATTTGTTAATTAATAAGTAATATTCATGTTGCCCAAATTATTCACACGCTTCACCCTCAGTCACTCTACTGCCTCTATATACCAAGGGCAAAATCCTTATATTGCCTTTATGGTGCTAAAGCTAATTGCTGCTTTCCAGAAATCAGATTTTGTCATCCCTTCTAATGCTCTGCGATACTTTTTTATTCTAGCAGTACAGCCAATTAACACAACCATATCAAATGAGACTACATGCAGAGTGGGTCTGATCCAAACCCCACTGACGTCAGGGGAGGAACTCCCATGATCTTCAGCACTTTTACTGCAAGGCCTGGGATAAAGAGCTTGTTGAAATAGGGTGGTTGAACGAGTCCCTATCCCTGTTTAATGGGTTTCACTTAGCTGTGCTAACAATTTTTCCCCAAGCAGGGAAAAGTAGATAACGGCATGTTTGCATTACGGGCTCCCCTCCCTCCTCTCCCCCTCCTCACTGCACACACGTATTCAGCACAGAGGCAGACGCATGGTTGTGTCAACTCACTGATATGAGGCAGCATATCCCTGATAAAACTAGGACTCTGTTTGATGTAGTTGCAGTCAAATGTGCTTGATTTGAATAGGAGATTTTTTTGAAATCTATTTTTATGCAGATTTTTAAAGATGTAAGGTAATGAGTCAATAAGACAGCTATTAACACTTCAATCATTCTGATACTCCGAATAAGAGAAAGAGATGGATGAGATCTGGCTGTTGTAGATTTAGCCAGCTTTTCATGCTTCAGTTCAGTTCACCCTGGTTTTATATGCTATGTTTTGTGTTTGAATAGTTCCAGATTTTTTTAAACGTGAGGTTCAACTACATGAAGGACTATTTAGGTGTGCTGAGATGTGCATTTTTCCTCCTTTTCCACCTTTATATTTATCTTATAATGTTTGTTTCTCGAGATAATCGCACAATAACTTTCAGTAACGTAAAATAACGTGATAGGACTGCTGCTCTTGACTCCTCATGTTTCTCTGTACTGATCATGTCAGGCTTGAACAATGAGCTTCAATTTCTCTCTTCTGTGCAGGCTATGGAAACACTGTGTCCAATTATTTGAAAGAAAAAAACCCATTGCAAACACTTGATGATATACTTTAGAAAGAAATTTTCTTTTTTTCGTACATGGTCCTGGCATAAATGACAGACACAAAATCTTTTGTTTATTTTGCTTTCCCCTTTCAGGGCATGATCATAGTTATACTCACTGGGAGTTGCCTGTGTACAAACACAGGATGCTATTGAATTATGAAGTGTGCCTAACATTCACATGTTGATGAATACTACATGTTTCAGACTCAATAATTACACATGACAGTGCAGATAATTAGGGGTTCGTGTAGGCACACACTTGATAGAATGGTACAGACAGTTGTGAGCTTCAGCTGTGTGAAAATTGTGTCTCTACTCTTCAAATTACAGCTTCTGAGGGCTAAAGAAATTTTATACACAGAGCAGTTAGAGCAAACCCAGCAGTTCACTTGTTGCCTTGCAGACATACAGCAGACAGGCAGCAGTCTGCTTCCTGCTGACTCGGCATTTCTCAGGGGTGACCTACAGGCCTGTGTGTTAGTGGGATGCTCTCTCAAAGCCCTGTCCCCATTTCTCAGATGCAGACAAATCCCTCATTGTTCATCTCATGCTTCCTCTTATATTTTCCTTCTATACATTGTTATTTCTTCTTTGTGTAACTGGTATCGCAGCCAGCAGTTTCAGCAGGGTGTTTCTGTCAATTCTTCTGGCCAATGTGATCAAAAGTTACTTCCTCTACTTGTCCTGGTTTAGGGCAAATTTGGGAGGAAACCTCCACATGGGGTTCCTCAGGAGGGCAAACCCAAATGGCCCCTCCCCCTAGCTGGTCTGGGAAAAGAATTTCCTCGGAGAAAAATGGAAAAAACTATTCATTTAACAAACAAACTGCCCACAAGCATAAGAAATGAATAATATGAAACAATAAAACCTCTCGCTGCTCCGAAGAGAGATGGCAAAACTGAGAGAAGTCCTTGCTGGGAGTTAGCTCAGCTTTCTCAGCTCTATCAGTCCCAGTCTCTTCGGCGCTGGAAAATGCTGAGGTCCAGGCCCCATTGGGCCACAGGTGCAGCTCCTGGTGCTCCTCTGGGTTTTTCAGTCCAGAGCAGATTTAAACAGTCCCAAGAAAAAGGGAAAAAAGCAGTCTAGGAAGCTTTTTTGCCCCAGCTAGCTAGACGAACTTAAAGGAAAAAAAACTCTGACCGCTGTCTGTGTGTTCGATGAAGACGCAGTCCAAGGATGAAGAAAAAGTGCAGAGGAGTGAATAGTTTTTCAAAACAAACTGCGCGCTTCTTCTTTCTCTGCTCACTTTCAGAACCAGTCTTAAAGGTACAGAACACACAGAACAGACAATTAGGGATACAAGCATCATAGTCACCCTAGGACACTGCTACATTCAGGTACCTGTATTTGGACACATACATGTACTGAACGTGATGATTTTTTTTTCTTTAGACAAGTTGTGTGCTTGCCAGTTCCCTTTGTTTCTTGAAAATTTCTGTTCAATATCTGATTAAGAGAGAGCCTCTTTATTTGGATAGCTGAGTGTTGATTTAGGAGCTTTGTCTTTTGACACCGAAGTTTTAAAAGTGTGGTGGCAGGCAGCAATGCAAACTATATAATATTTCTACTTTATAATGAGAGAAACACTGAAATACGTTTGTAATAAGTGGGGATAATGTGATGTGCAATGTGCAGCCTCTGGGTTATTTCTTGTTGTTTTTTAATTAAATCCAGGAAAGTTTGTTTTGCTTAAGATCTTTGTAAGCTAAGAGTTGTGCCATACCATTTGTGTGCAGAACTGCTGTTTTGCTGCCTGAACAGAAACAAGACCACATCCAATTCACTGGCAAGGTGGATAAACTGGGGCAGCAAATATGGATGCTGTAATTACTGCATTCCTGGGGTTCCCTAGCTTCCTGAGCTGCCATGCCATCTTCCATAAGCACTAAATTATCTTTAAAAACAAAGAAAAAGATGCAGCCTATTTTATCACCAGCCACAACTCACTAATGGAACAATAGGAACCACAGTAGCCTCAGATGACTGGTCTGAGGATGTTTAATAGGGCCTCTGAGTCATCTCCCATCTATTTGTTGTAATGTTTCACCAACCAGGTGCAGGCAAGTCCCAGGCGCCCTTTGACCAACATGCCAACAGCTATAACTGTAAAAAACTTTTTTGTAAGATGAGGCACAAGCAATTCAGATAAGCCAGTCCCCACTGGCATATCCTGCCATCTAACTCTTCCTTTTTTTCTGCTTAGATCCTAGTTTCTAACATCACAGATCAGTCTTTTACTTCTGTGCTCCATAGCAAGGAAAACTATGATATGATATGATAGGCTAGGTGCATTTGAAAGCTGTGCCAGTGCTCAAGCAACCAGAGGCAAACCTGCAAAAAAAAGGGCTGTGCTCTGCCATAAAATACAACTCTGTTCAAATAGACTTGTTTCGGAATCAAAAAGCAACTCTTCTTTTGCCTTTGACCTGTCAGAAGACAAGAGTAATAACTCAAATTTAATTTTCAGGAGGTTTAAGCCCACAGACAGCCTGGCCATAGTAACAAGCTCAGGTGCAATATATGCTGAAAATGGAATACTTAATCCTACTTGCCTGTGTCTCCTGGAATAGTAAACCAGTGCAGGCATGGCTGTGGAAGGATGTGTGGTCTCCTCTGGATGCTAATGTTTTGAAGGTGACACTAAGCCTTCTAAGGTCTAGTATTATGAGCAAGTAAGACAAATCTGCTGTTTCTCAGTTTATATTGGACAGGAGACTTTGTTAGAAGTTCACTATATCAATATGTATTTTAGGAAGTGCTGTATGTACTGGAGAGTGTGTTTGGGTGGCTGACTTTGAAGTGGTAGGTTTTTGTTACTTTGTTCCTCCTTCCTTAAAAGGTGCTTTAGGTTACTGGCAGTTACTGTAAGTTGGAAATTATTCTTTACAGTTGTTCATACATCCACAAAAGCTCATTTCTTTGTACATCTAGAGGGTGTACATCTAATGATGATGTGCTGGAGTTTTAAACATCAAAATGATGACTACATTGTGGTCTGGTATGTCTGTACTGTGCCCTTTAATAATGAATATTCTACTGTGAGCATGAAGAAGTTTCTTTTGTTTTTTTTCCCTTTCAAAGAATTACTATTTCCAGTAGTTGCCTGTTTGTGGGTTTTTTTATTTTTTTTTTAATTGATAATTATTTTTGATTTATTTATTAAAAGAGTGAAAGATTTGTACAATGATTTGTTTCCCAAATACACTTTATTTGGTGTAAGGAAGAGAGACTTGCATTTCCTCCCAGAGGTTTTTGTGTTGTTTTTAGATACAAGGCTACCCGTCCTAAAATATGAATTAAACTGTGTAGTAGAATGAGGTAACAAATCCTAGATTCTAATAAATGTTTCAGCACAGAAAAGCCTAAACATGTCTGGGACTGCTAGGCTAATCATCAGCTGGCTTGGTGTCTTTGCTTAGGCTTCCATTCAAAGAGGAAAAGTATTTGTCCTTGCAGATAAGCTGTGGGAAATTTCTATCCAAGCCTTTTTGTAGCTGCCTTTTGCTGTGGGAGTGTATTGCTGAAGGGGTCAGTGCCATGACTTTGTCACTGATTTTTATTGGTAACACAAATCCCTCCCTGATGGGAGAGGAGGAAAACAGTCCTTCTTCCATCGATAGCAAACAATAATTAGAGCAATAGTTAATCACATGTTCATTTATAGACCAGAATGAGCTATGCTTCCATCTAGTTTGACTTCCTGTTTTTTGAGGCTCTGTATTTTCCTTTAGACTTTGTAGGGGGAAGTGCTGTGTGGTGTGGCATTTTTGTTTGATTGTACTTTGTTATTATTATTATTTTTATTTTTATTTTTATTTTTTTTAAGAAATAAAGAGGATTCTTCTAAAAGCTGAAAACTACAGCGAGTCCACTAGCTTTCCTGGTAGACTCTTTTAATCTTTACATGCCCTCAGCCCCAAAAAATGCCATCTAAATTTAGGATTCATTTCTGAAATATATAGATCTGTGAATATTTTGGCTTTGTCCTGGAAGAGGGGGAGCTACTTGCTGTTAGAGATTGTTCCAGTGTAAGTATTTGTAGGCAGCAGTCAAGACACTTATCAACTTTCTGTTCAATATACTGCACTAACATTTAAAAGCTCATTTTATTTTCTCTTCTCCATCCTTAGATATCTTTCAAAATGTCCTTTGAGCTCCACCATTGCTCCCATGTCTTTCCTGAACCATACTTTGTGTAGCAGTAGAGGAGTTGTTTCACCAATGCTCTATGTGCTGTTTCCTCACTTGCACCTAGTGGCCCTTTTTTGAAAGGAGGTTGTGGTGGGGTGGGGGTCAGTCTGTTCTCTCAGGGGACAAGAGGTAGGACATGAGGAAATGGCCTCAGGTTGTGCCAGGGGAGGTTTAGTTTGGGTATTAGGAACAACTTCTTCATTAAAAGGATTGTCAAGCATTGTAACTGTCTGCCCGGGAAGAGGAAGAGTCACCTGCCCTGGAGGAATTTAAAAGGCATAGACATGGTACTTAGGGATATGGTTGGGGGTAGAATTGGTGGTGGTGGGTTGATGGATAGTTTGCTGGTTGAGTGGCAGCTTGAGCAGGGATCAGATGAACATAGAGAAAGAAACAAGGAATATGTGGAGGTGGGTGGTAAGGAGAAGGTTCCAACTTTTTTCAGCAGCAGTCAACTCTCAGATTGTCTCAGCTGCCTCCTGCAGTTCTACTGTAATAGATGACCTGCTGCCTGAATTGTGCCCTTAGAAGTGCCATGGCCAGGGTGTATTGGTCACTGTTCAGGTGAATGGGACCATTGCTGGTGGTGTTTGATGCCCAATAGCTATCAAACAGCTGCTGGAAGAGATTTCTGACAATCAAGTCCTGTGGCCATGCCTATCGCCACGGCTCTATGGCAGCAGGATGCTACAGAGAGGCTGCAGACACATTACTTAGCAGTGAAAATCTGGGGCAGATTTAAGTAGCTGTAACTCATGAATCCTTTTATTTGTAGGTAAGAAACCATGTCTGTAAGTCCTCCAAGTGAGAGTCCTGTGGATCAATACCTCATGATTATGGGTCACATTTTGTGGTTAAGCATTGAGCCAACTTTTAGCTTGTTCAGGTTGGTGTCATGTTAGTTCTCTGTGTAGTGTGTAATATGTCTTTCAGGCAAGATGTTACGTGGTCTAGTGTTTCTAGCACATTGGACTAGCCCAAGCAGATGCTGTTGGGAGAGTTGTATTTACCATACATACCTATACACCTGTCAAGAAAACTAACCCTAAACCACCCCAACCCCAAAATTACAATATTTGACAATATTGACAACCCAATATTTGACAGTATTGAAAGACATTTAATTACATTATCCTCAATTAATTCTTCTCAAACTTCTTGTTAATGGCATTCTGAAATGAGAGTTCCATTACTTCATGTAAGGATGATGTCAGGCTTATTGTTACCTCTGTTTTCCTCTTGCCCCTCTAGATTTTGACATTATGCTGGTCATCTTTCAAATGCTCTGAATTGTGCTAGTGTTTAAGACTAGTATTGTTGGTGCAGAGCACCTTAGCCATTTTGTTAGGTGTATGTTATATGATGCTACTTAATTTTGAAAATGTTTATCTTCAGCAGGATGCTGCCTTGTTTTTTCTTCAGTTATGAGTTGTACCTTTTCTACTGTGTAAGTGCAAGAAATTATTTTTGGAAGTTTTGTCTAAATACTGATGTCTGTAGATGCAAAAGAGAAATCAATCAATCTTCTAAACCAATTAATTGTCATCTACCAGTTCCTTCCTCATATAACTTCTATTTTCCCCTTTTCACTTCTGAGAATCTTTACGGTTTGGGGTTGTTGTTTGTGGCTTTTTTGTTGTTGTTGGGGTTTTTTTGTTCATTTGTTTTTTGTTTGGTTTTGGTTTTCTGTGTTTTTTTTTTTTTTTTTTTTTTTTTTTTTTTTTTTTTTTTTTTTTTTTTTTTTTTTTGTTTTTTTTTTTTTTTTTGTGTTTTTTTTGTTTTTTTTTTTTTTTTTTTTTTTTTTTTTTTTTTTTTTTTTCCCTATTTTATCTCAAGGACAGGGAAATTGTCACAGTAGGGAGCCTTTACTCCAACTTGCAGGTCCCTAGGCTAATATGTAGTCATGGTTGGGCTCTGGTCCTTTGCATAGATTGGAAATATCAGGAATTGAGAAGGATCAGTTTCTCCAGTGGGCAGCCCAAATAATAGAATAGAACAAAAATAACTGGAACTAGTAGGACCATGGCATGGAAGATCTTGAGCCTTGCATGTTAGGCTTTCCTTGAGCATTGTTCAGCATGGGAGCTTCCTATGGAGGAGGAAATCAGTCCATTCTGAGGGGGATGGTGTGAATGATGAATAGCAAAGTATCATCCACACCTCTTCTGCACATGCATCTATGAGGGATAGATTAATGTTAAAGATGGATGTTCAGAGTGAAAACCCCATCAGTGGTGTATAGTAACCCTTGCGGAAAATGACCAGTGTCCAAAGCATAAAGAATGGTTGAGTGTTAATTTTGCTCTGTGGGAAAATGAAGAGGTTTAGAGTATGTGTGTGTATGCATGCACATGAATGTAAATATATGGATATATAAATAAATATAGAAGTATGGTTTCCTAAGGAATTCAAAAGTATCTCAACTCGAGTTAGCTATTCCTAGTATAGTGTCAAGGTAAATAAAGCAGCTGCTGTGCAGTGTGGTGTGCCAGTAAGGGACTGCACCACCTTAGGTGGGCCTTTTCATTGCAACCCCAGTTTTCACTTATCACTTGGGGAAGAAATTAAAAGTAAAGGTTATCTTCAGAGCTCTGGTAATGGCCAGGGAGGGTCACATTTTTCCAGGTTGCACATGGTGTATTAGACCTGTGCACCACTGTGCTGTACACAGTTTGAGCAGATTTTACTAATGCTTTCCTGAGTGTCTTTTTTCATATTCCTCCAATTCAAAGTTTTCTATCCACTGCTTTTTTTTTTTTTTTTGGCCATTATTGGATCTTCCTATTTAGCCTCTCTTACAGCAGGCACTAGACTTCAACTCCCCAGAGATAAGTAAAAGTATTTTTCTTCAGGCATCCAACTTCGTGTCTTACAGTTAGCTCCTTGGAGACAAAGCAAAGCTGGAAATAATGATGCAGATCTATAATGAGCCTTAAAAGAACCCCTCATTGTTTTAGTTAGGACTAAAAATACACAAATTCAACTGGGATAAATAATATATTTCATAATATCAGTCTCTTCCTCATATCTTGCTCAAGGTGATGTTGAGATCTTGTGTCCCCTCTCCAGTAGGTAAGTGACTTCTCTTAAGACTTCATCTGCCTAAAAGGCCCTTTTCTTGCCCTCAGCAAGCCTCTTTCTTCCTGCCAGGATTTCTGTCATTTGTATCACATCTTGCTCTCATTCTCTTCTGCTCTCAACCCTAGTTCTGTTGTCAACCCTTTTGTTTTTATAAACTTTGTAATCTCTTTTAAAACCCCTGTGTATCATCACCCAGAGTCTTTGTTCTGCCTTGGAAAAAGATCACTGATCTGCACCCGAGTGCTTGGAGAGAGAGTGAAGAAAACTGGCTTCTCTGGGCTTCAGCTCTCCTCTAGCCTCTCTTTGAAGGTGAATCGCTCATGCTAATGACTCACTATCATTACTTCCCTGTGGAATTTTAGTTCATTGTGGTAGTTAAAAAGTAATCAAATGACAGCGCACAGGACTTCCCTCCACTTTAGGGGACCTGATGCTAATGATTTATTTGTCATTTTTATTTCAGGAGGAGCTATGAACCCCTGTCAAAGATCAGGGCTCTGCTGTGCACCTGAAGGGTGTGCGATGTAATGGAAAGATATGGTCTGTCTTGGTGAATTTGCAGCTGAGGCGTTGAAGCACTTTGCTTTCATGTGCCAGGAGCGTTTGAGGCTGTTTAACTGGAGGAGAAAGGGTGAGCTGGGATGGGTGCAATAGCAGGTCCTTTGAGAGATGCTGGGAAGGGGATCTTTAATGGATTTGTATGCTACATTACTTGTGCAGCGGTATGTCAGATGTTAAAAACCCCAGGGTCAAAGGGACAGGTGACAGTAATAGACTTTTCCATTGTTAGCAGGGAGCAATGATTACAAATTGCATCCAGGAGCCTGCCAGATAAACAGGTTGAGAGAGAACATGACCAATACAAGAGCAAAGACTTTTCATTAAAATTAGTTCTTCTTGTCATGTGCACAACTGCTTCCCGGAGAGGGGGACTGCGGCTCTCTGGATTATGGAAGATCCAGACAAGTGGGCTGCAGAATAAGCTGTCATGTGCTATGACACCGAGTAATGCAAATCAACTCTGTTCCAGGAAAGCCATTTCCATGTCAGCCTCTACATGAAAATTATATGACTTGAACAAGAGTTTCTTTATGAAGTTAAGAGAATTATTCCTAAGGATTGGAATTTGTCTCTGTCATGGAGAAATAGCCAGAATGGACTTCAAAGTGCAGTAAAAAGATGAGATAATGTGAAACAAGTGCTTTTTTTTTAATAGCCAACAGCACAGAGAGAGGATAGTGTCAGCTTAAAAAGTATATTTCTGTCTGAACCATCTAACCTGCTGTTTTACAAGTAATGCATGGCATTACTGCATTTTTCAGTGATTAAAGAAGGAAAACACCTCTCAGTCCATTCTGCTATGGGTTTGACATTTCATGCATACACAGTGTTGCTATTCCTGTGTGTAGTCGGTTGTTCAGTCTCCTTAGGCTTGAATGGGTGATTCAGAGCTCCAGGAAACCCCAATTGCCTTTGTTTTGCTTTTAATCTGGATGGCACTTGGGAGTAACACTTGAGCCTGCTTTTTTTAGGCAGTTTTTCAAGTTCAGAGGATCTCCTTGAAGTTTGCTTCCTGCAATCCTTTCATCAAGTCTGTTTGAAATTCTGCTTTTCCTTTGGCTTTGTTTGGCATCTATTCAAGTATCTTCTGTTTTGTAGAAACCATTTTCTGCCTTTGTTAGTGGCCCATCCCAGCCCACCATCCCAGCTTACTCGGGCTGGTGATGGTGGTAGACTGCTCAAGCACGCTGAAAAGTGATCAAAATAATTTCATCGCTCCTCCTGTCTCATGCCTGTGGTTGCTGAAGGATATTCTCCTTGTCCTGGGGTAGGGAATATGCTATGCATATTCCTTGCTCTGTCTACTGTGTCTCTATAAGATGAACTCACATTATGGAAAGGACTGAATTACTCGTCTTTTCTGTGAACTCAACTCTTGTCAGTCCACAAGTACTCAAGAAGTCATGAATAAGATGCAAAGGAAAAAAGGAGGCTAAGTTTATTTTTTGTATTGCCACAAGGCTTTGAACGCCACTTCTGTACTTCCTCTCACTTCTGTTCATATGTGCATGAGCCCTGAGGTTGGAAGGATTTTCTTTTCTTCCCCTCAGAAATTAATGATGTTTCTCCCTTGTGACTCCAGTTCTGTACTTTGCTTTTCATGAAAGGAGCTCCAGGCACCCTTTACTTTAATTCTAGTGGTATGAAATCATGCAGCAAAACAGAGCTCTGGACTTGCACTATTTAGATGCATGCATAGTAGCTACTCTTGTTCAATTCTGAGGCTTTGCAGCCAGCACCAGTGCTATTTCATGATGTAGCAGATGGTCATTTATTCCTTGAAGCAATCTCACTTCCAGTGGGTCTTTCTATGCTGCTTCATGCCTGGAAAAGCCACTTGCCAGGAGATGGGATCACTCCTCCAGAGGTGCTTGTGCTTCCTCTGAACCCTAAAGATTTGAAAATGAAACATGTCTGTATGAAGTACAATTTAATAGTTTGTGGCAGTGGGATTTATATTGTTGTCGTTATATGGAAAGATGAGAGAAATGAGGAAATGAAAATCTGAGCAAGTAAGATAAAGATCTTATTCTTCATGGCTTCACACTACTCTTGCTTTTCAAGTCATGGGGAGCAGGCAGTGTCTCCATTACTAATTTCAAGTTTATCATACGCTGTCTGGTATGTACAGACATCATAGCACCTTTCTTGTAATTAAGGGCCAGACAACATCGTCATTGTCACCCTTCTGCTATAATGGATTAGACCCTGCATAAAATAACTAGCTATGAGCTGAGATTTTGTGTGTGGTCTCAGACTAAGAGCCAGAACTTCCTTTATTTTAAGTCTGGCTTACTTAATTATAGGTGGATCTGTGAGCACTACAAATTGAGGTTGTGTAATGTTCTCATTATACAAATCTATTTTGAATTGCTTATTGCTTTATCAAACCCTAAGCAGCTAGGATTGAAGTTTTCCAGGGCTGCTGTCTGTCTTAGGTGGAATTATTGAAAAATTTCAGTTAAAATGAGCTCCATAATTTCTGAGGCAAATGCTAAAGGAAAATGTTTGGTTTTATTTTGGGAATCTCTTGGGGGTTGGGTTTTTTTCATTATTTTATTATTCTTAAGAAGTGATATTCTGATTTTTATATTAGCTTTAAAGCAGCGTTTCAGTATTTGGTGAGATGAGGTGGGCTTTTGTTAGTGGATGTACGTTTTGCCTTTCTCATGCAAATTTGGGCAAATTGTAAGTCTTTGAAAAGTTACGGTTAGCACACATTCACTGGAATCTCTTCTGTTTATATATAATTTTAAGCTAATGTTTCTGATTCTGTCTTGGCTAAGCATAGTCCCACACTTTTTGTGTGTGGTCCTGACCAGGCAGTAGGTCCCTGAGAGCAGTTGATTGCTCTGAGAGCAGGGAGTGAGAGAAGCCTTTCTCTAATGGGATTGTGTTGGGGTGTCATAGCAGCAATGAGATTTGGGCACAAGAACTGCAAGTGGGGAGCCTTTGCAAACAAGTCTGATAGGAATGAGGTTAGGCAAGGAGAAACTGGGATCAATTGCTGCGTGAAGGAGGGTGAATGGCTGATACAAACCAGTGTGGGACTGTGTTGGGAAGGGATCATTTGGGAAGCTCATGACAGGAGGTGATGCAGGGTCTGGGTAAGGATGGCAGTGCAGTCAGCTCCAGTGAGAAGCAGAGGCTGGGGCTGGTGGCAGCTCCATGGATGAGGAAGAACAGAGGTGTGGTGATACTGCCAGAGGAGCAGATGAGGGCTCGCTGGTAAGATGTCAGCACCCAGAAAGAAGCCTAGCATTTTGGCTTAGGAACTCTTAAATTTTGCTCTCTGAGGAAGTATTGAGAGATTCTCTACAGGCTGTGCCTCACAGCCTGTCCCTTGTGTGAAAGACAACCTGCCTCTTCTGTCAGTTCTTCTGTTTGCTCACTTGGCAAAGGTCTCTGCCATAGTCTAGGGTATTTTGATGACCCCTGAGGAGAAAAAATGATGTAATTTGATCTATTTTTAATGAATTTTTAAAATGAGAACTTGCAAAGAAAATTGCATTAAAGACACATTGTTGAGGTTGTGAAGTCAAGCCTACACAAGTTAGGAAATGCCAGAACAAAGTCCTGCTGAGGACCATTAATTCAGGCTTTCTGAACACCATGAAATGATCTCTGGTACTTTGATCACGTATATCTCTGGTCAATAGGACCTCTGCCACATTCAGTGCACTAGATGGATGATGGCTCCTTGATGTTAACTTAAAAATAAATAAATAGAATTAGATCATCCACTGTGTAATCATGAGTTCTGAGCATTTATCCAGAACTGTCTCTAGGGAGGTGAGTTGTCCCTGCAGTCTGTCATCACTGCTTATTTGAGATTACAAGGGGGAAAGTGCCTGGAGTTTGCTCCAGTTACTTTGTTCCTGCTTTGGTACCTGCCACATGTATGCTGACAGGCTGGTCTCAAAAAAGGGGATAGGACTATGTTCCCCATCTCATCCTCAGTTAAGGGAGATGTCTCTGGCCCTAAAGCACTGGGAGGCATTCAGCCTCTTGAAGCAAATTTGTTTTTCTCAGGGCTTTCCTGGCAGGGCGTGACATCATGCAAACCTTGTGCCAGCTGGTTCTTAATGGCACTGGGTGGCGCTCTGCATGTTCTGTTGCTGTTGCAGAGTGTCATACAAGAGCTGAACTCTAAAACCAGTTCCCTGAGAGCAACAGACACAGGGCAAGTTGTGTGATAGACCTCAATTACATGGAATAAAATGTGAAAGGCAGCTGAGGTTGGTAGGCTCTAGAGCGAATGTAATGTGGCTTTGCCTGCACCCACACCACTGCCTGATATGTTGCTAAATAATGTTTTGGGACTTCAGCCACCATAGCACTGTAACCCCTTTTTGCCCCCATGAAATAATTAGGCAGTGGCCTAATAAGTACCTTCTTTATGTCAATGAAAAGACAGAGTCATCAGGCTCCCAAGCAGACTTTTCTCCCTCAATTTAAGTATAAAACTACTTCCTGCATCCATACAATTCTTCCCAGTGTGTAGGAACATTTGAGGTGCATACAAAAACTGATGCCATGTTTTCTGCAAATGGAGTTGCATCACTAGGATATGAACTTCCATAACAATTCAGAAGGCTGATAAGCTTGAAACTTCATGTCCTTTTAATTAAGATGTCCATTTGCACAATTAAGAGATGTAATTAGTTGAAGAGAGAGAAGAAAAAAGTAATGAAATTTTACTATTGTTTCTGAACACTGTGTTTCTAGCAATGCACCTGTTTTTATGAACTTCAGTCTTCCTGTCTGAAACAAGAACATCTGTGGCCTTGAGGTGGTATAATTTCCTTCTGTATGCCCCACAATATCTGCCTGAATAAACAGCTGCATGAAGAAACTACTCCTTAATAAAGGCATGCTGCCAGTGGTCTTAGGGAGTAAAAGGGCAGCTTGGTGTGTGCTTGGGAGCAAGGCTGGGAGATGAGCTGAGCCTAGCTATCAGCTCTGACTCAGCTGTTCCTGCAGACATCATGTATGGCCTCATGGATGCACCAGACCTCAGATCTGCTGTGGACAATCCTCCTGGTGAGAAGACTCCTCTTTGTGGTCACGTGGGATGGAGCTCTCACCTCCTTTCCCACAATTATATACTGCTATGAGGAGCCAACAGCCTCTGCTGCTGTTGACCTCCATTGTTTTGTTTAAAGGTGTTGAGCCAACAAAGAAGGGCCGAAGCTGTGGATTTATGACTCTTGTTCATTTGCTCTTTATTTGGAAAAGTCACCACCCAATGTGAAGAGGTTGCACTCTCAGAGAGGTGATGAAATATTGTCATTGACCAGCGGTACGGACCATCTGTCTCTCGCAGGGCTACTCTGGAATATGGTGAAGAGTGTTGCTTTTTCTGTGTGGGCTTTTTCATTTAATTTGCCTTGATTCACTGCTAATTTTTCAGACCTTAAATCAAAGCAACCCCCAAAACTTTAAATACACTGTGACAACCTGAAGCCTTATTACAACCAATCTCTTGAGACTATCAGTTCTCTTAAAAGACTTGAAGGAAATTGTTTGACAGACCAGAGTAGTATGGATTAGAAGATGATTGTTAGCAGATAAATGAGGATAAATTTAATATTGGGCATATAATCTTGCCTTTTCTGCACACTATTCTTGATGCATTAGCAAATACTTCAATGAAATAATGTCCTATGATAATTTTGGTTTTGCAGCTGGAAAACATCTGCCCCTGTGGAAGCAAATGGTGCAAGTGTGTGCAATGTCTCTGTTTTTCTTGTGCAATTGTGTCAAAATTAAGACTCTGAGAGTGCATGGAAGTGATTAAGGAGAGCAAGTGTTACATGGAAGTTCTCATTATCCCTGAAACTGTTATTACAGCCCTACAGATTCATGGTTTAAAAAGTAGAGATTTGTTGAGCTTGAAAATTAAATTGCAGTACTCGAATATCCTTATCCCAAACTGACTAAAGTGTCTCTTGAAGATTTATTTCAGTTCATTCTTAGAGGTATACTTGTGGATATTCAGGATCTCTTTTTGGAGGTATAGTAATAATTCCATACTCTGAGCTTGATATTCTAAACATTCAAGTGTATTTTTGTTCAACATATCCCTCCTTTTCCACCAGAGGTGGGTAACAGTAATGGGCAAATTTGGTAGCCTGTGTTGACCAAGGAAGAGGGATTTACTTTCCCCATTTTTCTCTCTTCTGCTTTCTGAGAGTCTTTAGGGGATGGACAGCTGATTTAATTTTGTGGTTTTGTTTTGTTTTTTCTTTTAGTGAGTACACTTTCTGGAGGTAATAATCAGCCCAGGCTGTATCCTTCTGGGATGGTATCCACTTTGACTGCAATACTCACCCAATAGCAAGACCTGTTTCTGTGTGTTCTTTTGTCAGAATGGGACCTGATAATGATTTTTTACCTTAAATATTCTGAGGAGAAGACAAGAGGAAAGACTTAAGTGATGGCAGCTCTCCAGTGACCCTGCTGCAGTATTCGTAATGCAAAATTTCTCAGAAGGGCTGAGCGCTGGAAGTCTGTAGCCAGCTTTGGGATGATGTTTTGGTGAGACTGGGTTCCCAGGGATGCTTGTATATTTTGTATATTTTTTCATGAGCCATCATTGTAATGCTGGGGAGCCTACCTTTATTCTGGGCATTATCACTACTTTGTGAGCAAAATACATCCCAGTGTTAACTGGAATCTGGTATGGGAATATGTAAATAGAGGCAAATAGGTGAAAATGCATGGCAATTGTCTCTTGTTTGTCAGGAATGATTTCCATTTTCTCAGCAAAATACTTTGTTTTCCCAGTCAGTCTTAAAAAATAACACACCTCCCAACTCACAACAATGAGATTAAATAACATCACTTTTTTTTAAATATCTGTGTCCCAGTTTATAGCTTTTTAGATATTATTAGGTTATGTATTACTCAGATGTAGAAGGAATGACACACTTTCTGTATTGGGAAAAAATTGGAGTAATTTCAACAGGATGTTGAACTCCATGATGCAGAATTGGAAACTCTGTCATCTTGTCTGCTACACAAATTGATGACCCTTAATGGTAGACCACATAATACTTTTTCTTTCAGTACTGATCATAACTGACCTGGCTGGACAGATGGCTAGTTCTGTTGAATTTATATCCTTCACAACTTATATTAATTATCTGTTTCTCTGTTTCTCTCTCTCTCTCTCTTTTTTTTTTTTTTCCCCACTGTGTTTTGTGGAGAGAAGTTAGTGTTTCAGAGAGTTTATGTCTGCCATGCTGGCCTACAGGAATGTATTTCGCATATTAACAGTTATATTTAATATATACAGAGAGCATTTTGCTCTCAGAGGCCATCTGAATGTCTTCAAAGGGTTATTGAATTGTTTATTGATCTACTTCATTGCTGCTGTTCCTCTGGTTCTTTTTGATGTCTTGTCACTTAATTCAAAATAATGCCAAGCTTTTAAATTAAAAGTTGTGCAGGAAACCGTACTTGTAAATATTAGGGTATGTTTCTCTTTTGAGTGAGAATGTACTAGATTGTCCAGTAAGTATTGCTGCCATCAAAGTTTTATCCTTTTCATGCCCCTCATTTTGCATAGACTCATTCCTCTCTTCCCCTTAAGAAAGCTGAAGTGTCTGGGGTTTTATCTTTCAGGTTTTATAAGAGTCTTATCTCTTACTATGCAATTCGAAGCTTCCAGACTAGTTCCTTTATTAAGAAAATAATTTTGATTAATTTTGTTTCCTTTCCTTTAATGTTTTCCATGTATTTCTCTTACATTTGTTAAGTTTACTAGCTGAAAGTATCTGTCGATTCCCTCCCTCCATCCTCCACTGATTTATTCTATCACCTTTTGAAGATTTTTAAACTTCTGGAGTAGATGATCATCAGTGGTGAGGAGTTCCATAGTTAGTATATCTATTTCTTGGAAAAGTGTTTATTTTAAATTTTGCCACCTGACTATTCATTTGTGGATTTTCATACTATATTTTAAATTTTTGGGATATAACTCCTAATTTATTTTTTAAGCCTTGCATGATATTAAATATATTTGTCATAACCTGCATCAGTTGCTTCTTTCATCCATGATTAAGATTATAGCCTGTTAGCTTATTTTTTGTACACAAGTGGTTCCATATCTTTCGTTATCTTGGTCACTTCTTAGTATTTCTTCTATTTCTACATTTTGCATTCGATTTAGCCTTTCTAGTCCATTGGCTGATCTTCTACAGTCACTGTGTACCCTCAGCAACAGCAGGGGGTCTCCTGGTACCAGATTAATTTTTGTGATAATGTAGAAGTGTGTTAAGCAGCAGACTGAGAAATAAGACTTCCCACTGGTGATAAGGCAGGCTTGGAGCTTTTTCATTTAGATGTACAGCTTCTCCAGACAAATGGCTTGGCCTACAAGGCCACCCTGCCTGTTTGCACTTGCCCAGATTCTAGCCTACCTTCCCCTCCCAGCAACAAAACCCAGACACGCTTTTCCCAGTGCACTTAGGATGCAGCTCCAAGTTACTGGCCAAGTGTGTGTCATGGGGGTGCTGAGCGACCAAATCACATAAATTGGTCTGTTTGAGTTATCAGCCTCTTCTGGCTCAAAAGGCAGAGGTTTGTGCCACAAAGCTGTCCGATTCATGTATTGCTGGCGTTCACTGTGTGTTATGCAGGACAATTTTTCTTTGCCTTTTTTCTTTTCCTTTTGTTAAAGAAGTCCATAAGCGATTCTTTCCTCTCTCTCTCTCTCCCTTGCCCAAAATACTGAGAATGAGTGAAATATTGCAGAGATGGGGGAAAGATTTTAATGTTTAAGGCTGCAGAAAGTAAGCTGTTACATTAGAAATGGTCAAACTTAAGGCTACGTGTGCAGTGTTAGATCCTTCTTTTGTGCATGCTTCCACTTCTGTCTTTGGTCACTTGCATACTGTTTTCTTTTCTGTAAAACACCAGATATTTCAACAACACCAGAAATGATGTAAAATCATAGAGTAGGGCTAGATGTGTTTATTGATGAGCTTCTTTTTTTCTCCTGCTGGCTTCACCCTTTTGTTGCAATATTGGAGTCTGTAGCTTGATAACACTGCTTCTCTTTCCCATCTCATTGTAAACTGTTGTTCCCTACCTTTCGAAAACCTACTTCAAATGTAACTGAATAAAAAGCAGTGGAAAAAACCACATTAGCAGAGGGAAAAGGAAAACAAATCCTCAGCTGTATGAAGCTGCCAGTAATGTTCAGAGGCTGACAATAATGAACTGTTCATCTAAGTATAAATAGTCTTTACTGTCTCTGTGTTTCTTGCCTTATGAAACCATACTCATTATTTTCTTTCCTTTTTAAATATTTGGTGATCACATAATTTACATTGTCTAGTGTAAGCCTCTGTTGCAGTCACTCTTCACTTTGCTGTACATGAAAACCAGGAGTCTATAGACTGTCCAGTGTGCAGTGAAATGAGCAGTTAACTGTAGCCCAGCCTGGTGTTTTGTGATCTGCCATGTATTTTACAGTGAAAACATCATGATAGCAAACTGCAAAACTGACAGGTTTTCATTGACAGGGATTTTAATCTTTTTCACTGTTTACGTACTGAAGATGAGGACTTTGCTATGACACAAAGACACTTCAGGAAGATTACAAACAGCAGCAGCAGCATAAAAAGAAAATCCTCTCTTTGGGGATAAAAATGTATCATATATGTTTTGTCATTTTAAAGTTAAAGCATTTCTTTTCCCAAGAGAATTAACTGAGGAAAATCTCATATATTTTAAAGCAGTTAAGTAGCCAAGAAGTCAATAATATGTATAAAATATGTAATAAATGTTGAATTCTGTGCCTTTAGTCCATGATACCTTGTCATACTTGACATAATGTCCTTGCATAGACTGAGGGCACATCATTTCTAATGGGTTTGTGAGAGGGTTTGTGTTTGTGAAGGTTTGTACTGCCCCATTAAAAAAAGAAAACAGTTGCTATTCAAAAATTATTAAACTTCTATCTCCTGATTGTGATTTTTGTAAAATACCTTCACAAAAGAAAATCCATTAAGAAAATAGGTACTGTGTTGCAGGAAACCTCAGCAAACAGAAGTGCACAACAAAAATTGTGTCTTTGGGTAATCAAAGCTTCTGCTGCTAGCTCCTGCTCTTTCAGGTTTCACTAATTGAAGTCCATTGACTTAAATCCATTGTTTGTATTAAGAAAGGGGGAGGGAAGGCAAAAGAAAGGCTCTAGGCTCGGGTTTTTCTTTTTTCCAGTATTGTCCCTGTCAACATGCCACAGTTTCATCTGAAATAAGGGATGCATGAAGCTTTTCAGTCTGGGTTTTGCTTCCCCGTATTTTTTATATTTGTTTAATTTGCTGATTGGCAGCTCTAAAAAATCACTTAATCAGCATATTTGGCCCAAATACTAGGCTTGACTTGAACATACTGACAGTGTCTTGGCTCATGGACAACTGAGACTAGTTTGAATTTTTGTTCTGTGATCTGTATAGGTAGAGGTGATGGAAGAAGAAGAAAACAATAATCTGAAAATCTGTCTTGTTCCTTTCCCAGCAGTGCCACAGGAATCAAGCCCCATATGCTTCTTTTGATCTTGTTTGTAACCTTATGTAGCTTTGGAGAGTCACTTCTGACTTACAAGACCCTCTGTAGGAAGAGGAGCAGCTCTCTAATTCCAGTGCTCAATTTTGTAGGCTTGTCTTTGAGTCAGTTGGTCCTTTTGCCCTCTCTGAAGCACCAGTGTATTGCATTTACTTTTGTGACCTGAGGAGTTCCAAAGCAATGTAATCACATTGATAGTTCTGTCTGACCAACACAAAAAGCATCTTCTCCCTCTCTGAATCCAGGGAAGTCATCTGAACTAGTTACTGTGGCAAGTCCTATCATGACAAGATCCAAACTTGACTTACTGCCTTATTTTTTTCCAGGTACTCCACATCTGCATTCTCCAAGCTCAGCAGAGTAGGGATCCGACATCCTCCACCTCTTCCTTTCATTGGAAACCTGCTCTTTTTCCATGAGGTAGGATATGTTTTCTTTTGTATCAATGAAACTGATGGGAAGAGTGGATAGGAGGAGGAATGGAAGGGAATCCTACAGTTCACTGGTACCACCTCTTCAGGCATGTCTCTCTGGAAAGGACAAGCAAAACTCATCTTTTTGAATGAATTGGTAGAAGCAGTTGTGTGTAAGCAGCTCTGATTCCAGAGTAAACTAAACTTGAGGGAAAGAAAATGTGTAAGCTCCTGCAGGTAATTACTTGAGCTTTTCCAAGAAAGTTCATGCCCTCAGTGAAACAAACTTAGTTATGTGAATAGAGCAGATTATGTTAACTAGCCCAAACTGGTTTGTTCTGTGTGGGTTTGGCTCCTACAGCCTTTCTGTTTGTTTGCACTATTGCTGATTGTACACATTTATTTTAAAGCCTTTAATGTTGCTTTCTCTCTAGCAGTAACTGGAATTAGGTACTGCTGAATTTTGTTGCTCTGTGCTGCAAATATTAGGTCTGTGAGGAAGAGGAAGTGATGGCATTTGCCTCCAGACTTTATTCCCTTGTTTTTCTCACCCATCCTCTTTCAGTAGACTGCTAATGCTGTGCTTTTTTCCTTGTTCCATTTCAGTGGTATTGCTGAGGGCCCAAGATACCTTTATAATGAGGAGCTTCCATTTCTCTGATTGGATCTTACAGTAAAATCTCTCCAGTGTGTGTCTGCTGCAGTCTAACAACTTTTCAGGAAATCTGAGCCAGCTCCAGTTGCTACCCAGTTTTCCCTGTTAAGTGCATGGTCATCAATATCCATGCTGAGATTTGAATTATTGATGAGAATATATTGCCTCTTACCTTGGTCTTCATGGTGATTGTTCTATCAATATCTGACTCATTATTAGATAAAACCCTTTTAAATACCAGTTTTACATGTACATCTGATTTCATTTAGAAAATAGTATAAAAGGTAGACTTAATCCGCTCTAGATTAACTTGAACTGGAATTGGCAGGGTGACTTTAATTTACAAGAGATTCCAGTGGTATGGGATGCAGACCAGTTCACCTTCACACTTCAGCAGAAAGCCACTCATCCTGTAGTTTTTTAGTGGTGCAATCCAGATATCATTAGTTACCTGCTAACACTTGCTGTTACATAAAGGTGCCTGGAGACTAAGTTATTTTGGTATGTTCTAGATAGGCTTGATCTGTACCACTGTTGAAGTGTAAAGGTTTTGGGGTATGACCCAAAATGATCATATGATCTCTTAGGCAAATTTCATTACTAGAATAGCATTCATGAAGTTAACTTAGGTCAAAATAATGCAAAAAAGTTAACCTTGCTTTTACTACCTTTTAGGAAGAAAAAATAAATTAAAAGTAGCTGAGAAATTGTATCTTGGGATACCAAGAAATAACGGTTTTGGAATGGAGCTGAGTAGTGCAAAGCCACAAACACTGCCAGGCTGTCTGTCCAGCACTTTGGAATTTCACCACCCATCTTCTCTACCATGCTATCATTGCCAGTAGGAACAGGCAGGGAGGAGTCCAGGCTCTTGGTAATTTTTCTTCCTCCCCTCATGTATTTTGCCATTTTTTCTGAGGCTGCTTTCCCAGAATAGTGCCCATAGCAATGATCCAGTAATGGGAGCCCTGCTTTTATACTACAGGCTCTTGCCTATGAGAGCATTTTCAGGGACACAAGTGCTCTCACTGCAGTCAGTAGAGGACATTGCCCACTTTCCCAGCAGGGGAGAACCAGGGCTTGCCCATCACCTTACTGGAAAGAGGGATGATTTTAGGGGCTTAGCAGCAAGGGACACAGCTGTCCATGAGTAGTGGCTTGTTGGGATTTGGGTTAATTTATATACTTTTTTTTTTTAAAATAGGAAGTAAGAAAAACTGATTTGTTCTGTTGTTCCGTCTATAATATTAAGGAGTTCTTGCCCTTCCATGTTTATGCAACCCTTCTCTTTCCACCAAAATAGCTGTTTGGAGAGTTTCCCTTTAAAACAAGCTGGCTCTTTCTTAGTATTGCTAGTCTTGTGCAAGGAAAACACATGAGCCACATTCCCATTAAATCATCAAACTAGTGCTTTTCAACCGTGAACATTTATTTCAAAGGAATTAATGAATGGTGACTAAGAGGAATGAATTGATATGTGCCGTATGGAATCTGCATATGTGTAATTCATACTTTTCCAATGTCGAATTTAGTCTGCAAATTAACACAGGTTGAAAAGCCCTGAACACAAGTGAGATCTGAGAGATAAAAGGAAATCAAGAGACTTCAACACATGCAGCCTTGCAGTCCAAAAAGTGACTTCATCTCATGGATTCAGGCTTTTCTCCTAGCATATGATTGCTAGAAATGTAAGGAAAAGAGATAAAGCAGGAGAGGAAGTCCCTTTGACATAATAAAGTAAATCAGGGGTATACACAGCATGGACTTTCACACATGGATCTGTATGGGCTTTATAGCAGCAGGTTACAAGAAAATTAAACCAAGCTTTTATTAATTCCCACGCTAATGATTTTATTATGTGACAAATGCTCTGATAACTGAGAAGCCACATATCTGCATCACCCTTTCTCTGACTTGACCTGTTGCTATGGCTGTGCAGTGTGTTTCTCCCTCTTTCCCATTCCTTCCCTAAAATGACAGCCATGCTGTTTTTAAATGTCATTGACTTTGACATCTGCACGGCCCTGGTGCTGTACCTATGTGCACCGCTCCCTACCCAGCCTCCTGGGGAGCCACACTGTGCTGCTGTAGCTTTGGGCCTCCCCCTGGTGTTTTGGGGCAGTGGTGGGTGTGGGTTGATGCCTTGTTTTGGTCCTTGATAGGTGGGATATGCAGTTGGTGCAGCTGAGTGATGTGCTTTGGGTCCTTATAATGGCGTGATCATGTGTCACTTTCCTTCTATTACTCCTAGCAAGCTCCAGTGATGCTTTTGACTGTCTGTGTGCTTGCATCCCTGCCTCGCATGTTAATGAAAGACATCACTCTCTTTAGCCTCTCTCAGCTTGGACAGGATACTCTTTGTTTACTCTGTTTATTTCAGTCTGGCCTTCTTGTAGATCCTGGGCTACCCTGGAGTGGCCCATTTCTGCTGAATGGAAGTGGGGGCTGTGTGAGTGCTTTGTCTTGCTTTCAGTTTGGAGTCTGACTGGGCTGTGTTGTTTTATGGCTATGGGTGGGAGTGGAAAAGGGGGGAGTGCAGGGAGGAAGCAGAGAGCAAATTTTTTTTTTCTTCACTACACATCTGCCAAAGGCATCCTTCGAGTTTGATGTAAAGGAAAATAAAAGGCAGAGTCCTTCCAGGAATTAAATTACCCCATGTATAATTTTTAGCCTAGAAAGCACTGTGTGGGTGCTTAGAGAGAGAGGCTGCAGTGTTTACTGCTCTGGAATTTAATGACACAACCTTCAAACCTAAACAAGGTTGGAGAGAGGCACACGGTGAGGCGAGCAAAGAGGGGGATAGGGAGGAAAAGGAGCTATCAGGCTCTGGACCTGGGGTTGAATTACAAGAATAATATGACTTCTATTGACAGTGAAAGCCTGCATATGGTTTTGTGTTTCTTTGTGCAGATAAACAACAGAGGAATGAGATAGACAGTGTGTGTTTTGCAACTTGATAGCTATTCGTGTGGAGCCAGAAAGGTTGACTGGGGCATCACCAACCAACCTGTCTTTATCTCCCCCAGATGCCCATGTGTATCTGCTGTGGGCTCCTGACTGCCAGAACATACCTCTTGGGGTGATCCAGATCTTCTCTTATGTCCTGGGAATGCTACCACCCTAGACTGGGGGGCATGTACATGCATGTGGTGCAGATCTAAACCTAGTGTCTTAGTCTGAAAGATAGGTGCATGGCAAGGAAAACCGAAGCCTCCCTTGGAATGAAGAATGAAAACTCCCTCCCTCCAAATTATTATAATTTTGAAATTAAGGGGCTCTCAGGCAAAAGTATGGGGATAGGAATAACAGTTCTTTACTAGTATGTATAACAATGGAAACAAAACAACAACTGCAGCATTAACAGCAGATCAAGACCAGGAATCCCATGGCAGCCTTCTCAGCTGAGATGGGAAGGGATGGAGGACAGACTCTGCTTCACAGAACCCTGGGCCAATCTGATCCCGGTGCCTCTGCAGGACTCTGAGGAGCACTAAGCTAAAATGGCAGAAAATCCTGGGCTGATGGATGAGATGTGTCAGAAGCTCTGCAGTGGCAGCTGGAACTGTGCAGATGTCAGGGCAGGGCAGGGAGTGCGGGGCTACAGCGTAGCAAAAAGACCCAGAACAGGACCGAAGAAAGGCAGGGTGGGACAGCAGCAACCCCACTCCAGCAAGGCAGGAGATGGCGAGCTCAGAACTCTTGTACACATGAACAGATGGTGGTACATCCCTAGGTAGGACTGGACTTTGGTGATGACAGTGAATCCTCCCAGCAGTAAGCAACAGCTTGGCTGTCCTCCTTCCAATGACGCCAAGAGTGAGAGAGTGCAGCTGCGCCCACCCCTGTCTCTTACCTGCCCCCCCAAAAAACCTCTGTATTTTTCCCTCCAAGGAAAACTCCCTGAGACAAAAGAAATGTAGCCCAATGCTACGCTCCTTTCCTGACTTTTGGACACCTCTTCGTTTTGGTCAAGCAAAAGTACCCAGCAGTTGGTCTCCTAGCAATTTATGGGAAAAAAATCCCCTAAATAAAAAGGAAGAAATTTAACTCCCAACACCCAGCCATTTCACTGGCTGCAACATGACAGAAAATCTGGGGTTAGATGTGGGTTTATGTGTATATTTCTACATCTATAAAGCTGGTCTTTTTCCCCTTTAAAGATGTGTATTTTCCTAGTTTCACCTGATAGTCTGTGTTACATCCTTTGATCAGATGTTAGCATTGTCAGATAACCTGACAAAGTTGATGCAGTGTCTGTGGGAACCTAAAGCAGGAAATCAAGACATCAAGACATTTGGCTGTCTCCTGCTTGACTGAATGCTATTTGCAGCCTTCAGCAAGGGCTGGACCTCAGTTTCTGAGATGAGCATCAGGTAAAGCTGTGCTGTAACTCACCCTAGCTTCTCCCTGCACTCGTGGGGGTCTCAGCAGGGTGAGCCTGTGTCTGGGGGAGCAGTGTGTGCACCTCAGAGACCCTTCTGTAAAGGCATGATGTCCTCGGCTTCTTTGCACTTGCAGTGTTTCCCATAACTGTGTTTGCAAGATACACCTGAGTGTGACATCAACTTTAAAGAACGTTTATGGATGCTGAGAGAGTACTGGGGTGCACAAATCAACTGATAGGTTTCATGTGATAGAAAAAGGGGATGAATCATCACTGCTTTGCTGGTGAATAATGGTGACCCATGCCATGAAGATGGTAGTGATTATGACAGATGTCTTTGCTCTTCTGGACTACATTTTATCCTTTGAGGGAATAAACAATTCCTTTTTGTATTACAAGGAATGGTGTGCTGATGGTATGGCTTTTTCCTAGAGCAGCTCTAACATTTATTTATGTGCAGGACTATGTGAATGTTTCTCATAGATCTCGTCAGTTGCCCCTAGAAGGAGATGTGGACTTCATTGATGAACATCAGGGTTTTGGTATCCCTTAAACCCATGCTTTGTTTTTTGGTTTTTTTTTTTTCACACACTTCATTCTTGCCTTATTAAATGCTGCATGGGGGAGAAAGAGGCAATGGTTGAGGCAACTGGTAGCTCTTAAATGAAGAAGGGATGATATTGTCTGTGGCAGCACAGCAAGTGAGAAGAAACTCCTTTATCACGCTCCTGACTTTCCTCAGACTCTCAATGTGATCTTGAGCAAGACTGACTGGGACAAAGCTTTCTTCTTTTTTGGGTAAGCAAATCCCTTTGTTTTGCTTCACCTTGGGCCTCTTTTATCCACCTGCAAAACAGTAAATATGGTGTTCTGTAATAAATAGGTCTGCTTTTTGATCAGGTTATGGTGAAACATTTTGGACAACTTCTCTGGGGCCTGTTAGATTTGGGGAAGCTGATGTCACTGCTCTCTTGAATGGTCTGGGATGCTCCAAGGCCAGAAGGAGTTTATATGTTTCAGCAATATTCTGTGAATTAATGCCAGGCCTGAGTTCTAGCCTACAAATGAAGGTATATGAGTAAGGTGATCATCAAGATTACAGCACTGAAGAATACTTCTCTTCTATGCCATCCTTGACCACTGTCCTCTGATGGGCTTTTGGTGGCAGCTGCCAAATGACTACCCAAGATCAGTCAGAGCAGAGGTATGCATCATTAAAATGACACCTGGTTTGTGAGAATGGTGTAAGGAATTTTGCCACGTGTTACGTCTTTTGGAGAGTATATTTGCACGTTCATCACATAACCCTCTAGAATTTGCTATGCAACCTGCTCTTTAAGCAGCATGTACTGCTAAATTAAAGCCAGCTCTGGCCTGACATGCAGCAGCATTGAGCCCAAACAGCTGAGCTACACAGTGTTTGGGCTGAGAGAATGGAATGATGTGTAGTTGCAAAGGAAGTGGCATACAGGTAGAGCCAGTGTGGTCACAAATCGGACTTTAGCTTGGGCTCCAGAAGAAGAGACCCTCACCTTGAAAAGCAGCAAAGTCGGGATATGTTTGAACAGGACGATTCCAATAGCTGTTGTAGTAAACTCAGTGGGCTTTTGCATGTGAACTTAAAAAACAGGACTATTTCTTGGATGTGACAATCTTCTCTTCAGTTTTGCCTGCAGTTGCACTAGCCTGGAAGGTGTGGGATTGGAATAGATAAAATCCTTCAGACCTTGAAATTAGGAAAGACAGTAACAGAATCAGGGATGTGACAAGCAACTCTGTTATTTTACCCAAAATTCTAACTTCCTCACATTATCTGTCAGTTTGGAGTTTGGAAGCATCCTATGTTGTTCACCTTCTTATTGCATGTGAATAAGAAATCACATCTGTTACCCCTGCCTTTAGAGGGGCAACATGTTGCGATGTGGGTGTGGACCCTCACAGAGGACAGCAAGCAGCAGCAGGGTCAAACATGGAAGGCTCTTTATTATCTGACTCCAATAGCTTATATACATTTTGTACAGAGGGCCAAGATTGGCCCAAGGAGGTTACAACCTCCTGACTCCATTGGTCAATATGACCATCAGTCAAGTTCTCTCTCAGAGAACAAGAATGCAAAACATACTGATAAGTTCTAAGAATACAGTATTGTTTACATGCAGCAGCCTGAGAATCAGGCTGCTAAGACTCAAACACTTGAAAGCAAGAAATGCAGGGACGACATCCCACCCTTTTTTACCTTTAAAAAAAAGAAAAAAGGAAAAAAGAAAATGAACTACAGTTCCATTTCTGTTCCCATGGGAGGACCAGTGGTTCCTCCTCTGTTGACCTTCATTCGGTCACGGTTTCTTGATTTTCACATTGCAGGGTTAGTGAAATTCTGTGGCACCTGTAAGGTGCTCAATGGAATGCAAAGCCTTTGCCAATTAAATTTGCGGGGTTTCACCCCGTGTTCCCCATTTTCGTTTTGAAGAACCACGCCTCTGTGGCCCAACCAAGGTTCTTCAGCCAATGGAACAAAACAACATTGCTGACTCCCTTAAAATTGAACAACCCATTTGTGTGCCATGTCGACCACAGAAATTAAATCCGTGACTAAATGAAAAAGTTTCTGGGAAAACTGTTGAAATGCCATGACAGCAGCCCCANAATGCCATGACAGCAGCCCCAATACAACCAAACGGGCTGCCCATCCTCAGGGGCTTCCAAAACTTTGCCCTCAAAACCATCCTTCCAAGCAACACTGGCCTCACTTGTCCTCCCAAATCATCTGTAAAGACAGTGGGTCCTTGCACTAAATTTCCAAATATTTTTGGGCTGCAAAAAGAAAAATCCAAAGGATTCTTGCCA
>VWZU01006017.1:1077522-1089882 GCA_013397095.1 Sterrhoptilus dennistouni | reverse complement strand
ACCTACACATAGTTATCTGTATATATCTGTAAGGTGACGTCCCATTGGTGGGCAGTCGCCTCGTGTCCCACCCGCTGTCTGGACCTTGGCTGGGAGCGGAGAAAAACTCTGTGATATAAAATAATAAACAACTTGAGAAACCAGAAAACAAGGCCTCAAAGACTCCGCTTCTTTGTACCAACGCGACTCGGGGCTTTTAGAGGGCAAGGACTTTAAACAACCTGAATCTCAGGTGAGAAAACCAACCTGAGACAAAGTGAGCATTGTTCTTTCCTCAAAGAATACAGACAGGTCATCCCATAGGAATTTAATTTAGATGGGGTGCATTCATAGAGGTTTTTAGGCTGCTTCTACCTAATAATGGGTTATGCCTATTACAGTGGTGGATTCTGAGCAGAATCCAGTCACATGCAATTGTGACTTAGCACAAGCTAGATATTTTAATTTGCTTTTAATGTTTATTTTATAGATGAATTGTGTGTAGATGGTCATCATGCTGCACGCCATAGAAATTCTTTCTCCCTCTATTAAGCTGCAAGACAGTGTACATTTTTGCCCAAGTTTATTTACCTATCACTTCCTCCCAGGGAGTGGGAGGACCTGGAAGACCCAGATCACAGTGAGCTGTGAGAGGGCAGGTTGCATCTCCACTCCAGCTGTCCAGCCATTGAGATCTGCAGCTGGTAGCCAGGGCAAGCAATTGGATAGCCAGGGCTGTGGATTTCTCACAGCTCATACAGTTCTCGTGCTGGTACCCTCTTTTTACAGCTCAAGACTAAGATACAGCCTGTCCTTGACATCAAAGGAAATATTTACATCTGGCTGAAGTTCTGCAGCTGTTTCCAGGCAATAATATCTCTGCAGCCCCATTCTGCAGTGCCAGCTGGTTCTTGCTCCATGAGCCCCAGACATGGCTTTGTGGGCAAAGGCTGTTCCAGAAAATTGTTGCTCTGGAAGTCCCTCTTCACTCCATGTCTTGCAGTCACCATGAGAGATCTGGAGATACGAAGACAAGCAGTGGTTGTTACCATGGCTGCTCTTATGAATCATTCATCAGGAATGTTTCAGGGTGTCACAGAAGCTGGCCTGAAAGCTGCCTCTGCTTGGCAATACCGTGTCAGAAAAAAATGGCACGTGGTTTGTGCTGATGTGCTGGGAGCCTGAGAATCATATCACCTGCTTTGAAGGTGTTGAGGATGTGGGATGTTGATCCCTGGATGCAAATAGCAGTCAGTTCTCCCTGACTTCTGTTGCTATGCCTCTGTGCCACCAACTCCAGAAATGCCTGAGGCAGAAGGAAGGATGCAGAAGGAAGATGGGAATGAGTTAGCTGGTGGCATAGCTGTGCTCAAATATGAGAGAGCATCCTCCTTCCTGCCCCTCCTTCCTGTCCTCTCTTTACCTGACTCTTAGTAATTTGCAGCTGTTAGTTTGGAAAGGCCAGTTAGTACAAACCAGTTACAGCAAAGGCTAGTCTCAAATCTTATACAGACAAACCTTTGGATGAAAAAATCAACCTCTTGTGACTTTTTCCACCTGTGGTTTTCACAAGTCATTGCAATGACATTTGAGGCTTTATTCATGGGTCCAAAAATCTCATCCTCCAGACTTAGCCCTCTGAAGTGATCATTTACATGTGCTGCCTTGTTTCTGTGTGCTTTGAGTTCTGCTCTGACACTGATTCTTGCTATTTCCTTAGGCAATAACATAGATAGGTTTGTCTGTAAATTACTTAGAACCTGAAAAACTGATGGTGACTGTATGATAGCAAATAAGATGTTCACTGTCACCAAATTTCTCCTGTATATTGGAAATTTGCAGTTCTTGAAACACTAAAAACTATTTAAGCTCTTGTCCCTCTCATTATTAACCTGATGGAAATATCCTCCAGAACTGTGTCCAAAAGCATGATCATAACAATTCTGTCTTTTTTGGTTTTTTAATAAGTTTTTCTGTATGCCAAAAATCAGACTTAAAAATTTTGTAGAAAGAACTTTCTTATTACTCAATATATTTTTATATGACAATAAATGAAACTTTAAGTTGATAATAATCAGAAAATGTTTGCAATGTTGTAATCAAAAGAGGACAATGGCATCCTCTGGTAATAACTAGTTCAAAAGTTAATTCCTTTAAAATAAGGATACTTTTTCCAGCCGTAACCACAATAGTATGTCTTGTATTCTGCCAGTTTTAATAGAGACTGGAAGGATAACTTAAGTCCACGTCAACAAAGTTTTGTGTAATAGTTGAATTCTTAATTAATTTCTCACTCATTTGAATAACTTGAATAACCTGAATACCAATATTGTTTTATTAAAGTTTGCTTTTTTTCTCACCAATATGCCATTAATAAGGAATGTATTTTCTTTAACAGATGCAGAGAAGCCCCTTTTCCCCACCTCCCTATACAGAAAAATAACCTATCTGTACTCAAACCAATAAAGAATATGCTGTAGATAAATTCATACCACAGCAATGGAGCGTAAGGATTCCATTAATGCTTTAGTGATATTATCAAGCAAGAAAAAGGCAAAATGGATCCACAACTCTTACTCTGCTGGGTCTGTAATGAAGCAATGTTGTAGCAGCTGCTGTATTTTTTTTTTTTGTAGTCATCGGTTGGTGTATTGTGGAAATTAAAAAAAAAATAAATCCTGACCTTTCCTTTTTTATTTTTCTGTCTCTGTTTTTTTATTTTAAAGAAGAGTCAGCTTCCTTTTGTTACTACTGTGATGTACTTTTCACTACTAACTCCAAAAGCAATATGGAAATTACTAATATGACAGAGAAATATGAGCTTTACACTGTAGAAAAAGTGGCTGTAGCAATATATCAGAGAAATTATTGAATGTTATCGGTCATAGCACAATTTATTATTTTACCAGTGTCCTGTGAAAAGTTGCTCAGCCAACTCAAAGCCTTCCTAGTGTATTAGTGCTGCCTGGGAGTTTAACTGGTAGCACTTTGCTAAATGCAAGCATGGTAATTATTTGCACATCAGGTCTTCAGATTCTCCCCTCTCTACCTCAACCCATCATCTTAACATGCCATATGTACAAGAATTTGATTTACCTTTTTCTGTTTTGGACTCTATATGGTAAGGCTTTCACAGAGAAAAAGATGGCTGGAAGATATAAGGGAGGGCTGAGAATTTGGAAACTGTCTGCTCTGCACTTTGTGTGTGCTCCCCGCCAAACTCACGTGCAACTCTCATTAATGCTAATGGGATTTAATACATGCTGCAAGAGGAAAATATCCTCATTTATTTTGCACTGAATCGAGTGGGTAGCAAAAGTGCTGTATTGACAACTCTGGAGCCTTCTATTTATCCAAAGAACAGTGTCAGAATCCAAAGGTAGTGTCAGAATAAGTTCCTCTTACAACTTCGGTGTCTTAATCCTCTTACGGAAGGAGCTCTGGAGGAGAGCAAAGAGTTTAGTGGCACTCATGCAATACACAGACTTTTTTCAGTATGATTGAATGATAATGATAAGATGTCTCCTGCTATGCATGTGTGTATAATTGTCAGAAAAAATACCGCCTCCCTCTCTATTGAAACTTCTTGCAGTAGTTTTATTAAGTTAAAAACATTGGAGAAATAATAAGAGGAGGAAGTTTCTTATTAGTATCAATACAATATTGTGTTCTTTTTACTGAGATAAAATTAGGCATAATTATATGCAGTTTAACATGCAGAAAGTCACATTTCATGGAAAATTTTGAGTTCTTTCAGAGGAATAGATTTGAGTTGACTTGCCCTTTTATGGAAAACTCTTATTTACCTGTTTATTTTTACTATTATCCTGACTTGTCTAAACTTGATTAATTTATGCTATTTCCATTGAACAGACAAGGAGGACACTTCAGCTTTCAAAATCACACCCAGTCCAGGACTATACTCATTATTTTCTTTTTACATCACTCCCTGTCAGCAGAACTCTGGGTGGAGTCTCTACCTGGCTGGCCTCACACATCTTCCTCCAGCATCTTTGTGTGATGATCTGTGTAAAATCCATCTCAGCACAAGCAGCTGTCAATTGTTTTACATTTGTAAATGTAAAACTTTTGTGCACTGGTTATAATGAAGAGTTTCAGGATTGACCAGTGTTGCTTTTTCCCCTTTGGGCTAGAGCAGAAGGCTTTTGAGAGAATAGAACTTGCTGAGGAAGGAGTCGGAGCGTAATACCATTGAGCATGTTGAAAAATCAAGGCTGATGTACATTGACTTCACTCAGGTTCTGAAACATTCTGGACTTCAGAATTTTCTTTGAGTCCTACCAAGGAATTCCTTGTTGAATGTGTGTCTAGGACACCTTAAGGTTTTGACTATCCTGTTCTTCCTTTATCTTTATCCTTTATTTCAGTAATGCCACCTTGTTTCTCAATTTAAACCCACCTATCATTGGATTGTAAGTGGCTTTTATAGATTTGTATTTTTTAAGCCTCATGCTGGTGCCTAAGGAAAAATCTCTGACTTGTATCATCTCATTCTAACAGATGTATGCTCTTTCCACCTGCAGGTGCTTAGAGTAAAATGGGCCCTATGGAACAAAAAGCTTGAGTTTTCATACTGTACAAGCTGTTGTCTCAAAAGTGGATTGAGGTAAACAAAAAAAAATAGAATCAGCTTGAAGTTAATACCATCCTTGGGAGTTCTGAAGGCATCTTGTAAAACCTAAACCAGATATAAAGTAATGTTTTCATCAGTTTCCCTTATTTTGTGTCATACCAAAGACATGGTTGATGCTTAGTAGACAAAAGATATCAGAAAAGGAAAATGATGATGTAAAACTAAGCTGTGTTTTGGAGTTGGACACAAGCCTTTCCTTTACATTTGCTTCTGTAATGTTGCAGTTACTTGTTATTTGGGTCATTAAATCAGCCTGCAGATGCCAGGAGGAAGACTTCATTCTAAAACTTATGTTTTGGTTGGGTTTTTGTTGTTTTTTTCTTGAAGTCCATCTCAGTTTGTAGCTGAACTGGATCATTCCTGATACTAAAATGATCCCTGCTGATGTCCCTTTCCAATATATAATTCACTGATAAACAAAAATAATGGTGCTTTTATTTGAGAAAAGTGTGTGGTTCAGCAGAATTCAGACTTGTAGTGCAAGGCTTGTTTGCAAGACTTTTTAACTCAGCTAAACAGTTCACTTCTATTCTACAATTTATTAAATTAATGTTCATCTTATTAGTAGGGATCTATCTTAGCCATCTACCATTATACAGTAAATTGCTCTAATGAATTCTGTGATTCTCTCAAAATTCCCAATCAGATGAGAGGTCCTGTTAATGTAATAAGTCAAGAAAGTACAGCTTTGGAGATTCATTAGATTTTATTTTTTATGAATTGTCTCTGGAAAAGCTCTGAGAGCAGTGCAATGGTCAAAAGGGGCCATTAATAGATCTGCTTGTTAGAGATGTCCAGAAAGAACAAAGTTTAGTTTGGTTTTGAAACTCATTAGTACACTCTTGATCTTTGTTTTGTTATGAAGTGTTTTTTATTTGTTGGTTGTGTGAAAGTTTTTTTAATTTTTTTTTCATTATGGCCAAATTCCCTTTAAAATATGCTGTCAATGTCTGAATTTCATTTTTAGCTTAACTCAAATTACAGAAAAACAAGATGTGTTGTGAGAAAAGTCCACAAAAAGTGAACCTACTAAATTTTTTTCCAATTCCTTCCAGTACACACTGCAAGTACAATTCTGTCTGACCTGGTCTCTCCCTGGTAACTATCCCTTTCTTTAAGCTCTTTGACGCTTCTCATTCATAGGACAGTAGAATGATTTTACAATAATTTCCCTTCAGCAGCAGGAGACACACTGCTGTATATTATGCCCTTTAGCTAAAAGAAAAATGGATTCTGTCATGTATACATTTATCTCATCTATTTTTTTTTTTTTTTTTTTTTTTTTTTTTTTTTTTTTTTGAGGAAATTTTTAACTTTCCTTACGAGGCTGAGGTAGAAAAGAATAAACTATTGAGACATATGACATGGTTCTCTCATCTTAGGAAGACTTTCCATCTCAAGAAATAGGAAATACAGAAGTGAAGCTAAACAGTGATTAGAGCTCTAGGCAGGTTTTCTTTTCTACAAAAAATCCAGTTACATTTGTGAAGAAGGTTTTCTCAAAAAAAAAAAATAAATTGGAGAACCGAATGCAGTGTGTCAAGTCTTTGGAGTCTCTTACTATCTGAATCCTGAAATTTGGGGAAAACATATCTTTACAAACAGCCACATTTTAATCCATGTGCTGTTAAAAGATTTATTATCTTGAGACCGGGGTACATTCTCTCTAGCAGCAGGAATGCCTTTTGCTTAATTCACTGGGGTAATCAAGCATCTGCCTTCTATTCCTGGACTGTCCTGTGTGATCTTCCCTATCTCAAAAGTCTGTTTCCTCAGCTTTCAATTTGAAAAACTGTGATAATGGTCTCTTTGCCTCACCAAAGTGGAAGAAAAAATTTAGAATGGTGATGCACACTGAGTTTGTAGCACGGAGCACCCTGTAAATTCTGCAGAAAACCACGTGTAGGCTGCATTACAGTGTCCTCACCCAAAAAGGTAGTCCAAAGACTTGTATTAAAAATTTGACTTATTAAAGTTTCTTTGAAATTGAAGTAATCAGTATTCATGGGGTGTTGAACATAGGCCAGCTTCCTCCATAAAGAAGGACAAAAAGTAAAGAAAATACTCAGAAGTAATTTTCTTGAATTACATTATGAAATATACAAAAAGCAAGTATTTTGAGTCCAAACCAACTGTTTTTGGTTTCCTGGGTTGACTTTTTGTTTTCATTTTTGTTGTTTGTTTTTTTTTTTTTGCAAACGAAGCTGCATACTTTTTTGGTGCGATGACTGTGAGCCCAGATTTAGCTTCAAGTAAATTTAAAAATCCCTTTTGAGAAGGTAAAAATTATGGTCTGTGATCAAACACCCTGTTTTATACACCCTGCTACTGAGTGAAAAATGTTATTAAAGTTTTTACTACCAACTCTATAATTTTGATATTCCTGTTTTTCCATTTTTCTTTTTAAGTGTAGATAGATATCAAAGTTCCTACTTTTTGTCATGTGAAGGCAATGTGCTCACTGTATCAGTTTGTTCCAAGTTAAAATCTTTATTTCTAAGCCTTTTGCAGTTAATTCCACAGTCACGATCTTAAATTGAAACTGAGGCAAGTATGTGGGTTTTTTTTCCCCATATTTGTATTGCATTGATTGTGGAGTATTTGCAATAATTTTCTGCTCTGTCAGAGAAAGAAGCTACTGGAGACTGAGGCTGAAAAAATCATTTTGATAACTTTGAAGCAAAATTGATCAGAATAGAGAAATTGTAGCATCTCTCTGTTTTAGAAAAAATTTTTAGGTGGAAAATCTTACCAAACTCGGAAAATCTGATGTTGCCAGCCCTCCCAGGATTCAGTTGTAGTTCCTGAGGGTGATGGTCTCTCGTTCCATTCCCCTTGGTAGTCTAGATAAATTACATTTCCTGGGATTCCACACAGCTTCTTGTCATATGGAAAAAAAAATCTGAAACATTGAGAGTTCCAGACCAGTGGCCACTATGGGAAGTTGTGGCCTGGATAATATCCAGTCCAGGGGGTCTGATCAATGTCAAGCAGAGACACCTCTTGCAAAATCAAGATGCACTTAAAAACAAACCCTCACCCCAAAAACTGTACAAATGTTTTTTCATTACCCATTCTTTACTAGTAACTTTTCATCCTCTATAATAAGGGATAAATGGGCAAACAGATGGGGACAGAAAGGACTAAGAATATTTGTATACATGAATATTTGGAAAAATACATGTTTTTTTAAAATGAAACTATTTTTGTTATAGCAACAGAGGAGAGGGTTTCTGAGAAAAGGGATTTCTCTGATCCAGAGGCAAATCCTTGTTTCAGGACAGTTTTTTTTTTAACTTTAACTATCCTTTTAACTTATATCAGGACCATGTGTGTCCCTCTGACTGAGAATCTTCAGTTATCTTTCCTTTTTTACTTATTTTTTTAAATTTTTAATAGTAGCACTTCATATTACCTATAAAGTGAACCAAGTTTTTTCAAGAACATACATTTGATTATTTTATCTTAGGATGTTAAACTTTAAAAAGTGTTTTAGAATTAATTCATTGTGGAACCCTGGGGCTAAGAAACACATGTCACAGGTAACCAAATTAGAAGTCCATGGGTTATGAGATCACAAGCCCCTAGAGAAATATTTAGTGGTATGTTTACTAATATCAAACAGCATGTGAAGTTTATTTATTAATATGCCTGCAGGTTTCTCTCTAATCCCACTTCTCAAAGATGCTCACACGTAGATAGGAAAGCCAGGAGGGGGTGAATTGCCCTGGTAGTATTTCCATCTAATAGAATAATATATCTGTTAAAGAAAAAAGTTAGGCTAGAGTACATACCGTCTTGACCTTGACCAAATCTCAGGTCCTGGTTTACACAGAAGCCTGTTGTGTGCTGTTTACAGGGAGCAGAAAAAGCACATGCACAGCAGCCTCCTCTTAGGCTTATGAATCTTTAAGTAAGAAGAAAATTCATTTTTTAACGTAGTCAGAAGAGCAATTGCTCTCAGCTAAGCAATGAGAAAGCAATTCATCCATCCTTCCTCACATCATGCTGCAGTAATAGAGCCTGGTGGGAGGAATTGTGCAGGAAGGTAATCTTCTCCCTTCCCCTTGTTAGTGGTGGTGGAGCTCCAGTCACCACTCCTATCACAGCCAGAGCCAGCAAACAGGGGAGCTGGCTTGGTTCCACCTGTGCTGAGGGGACAGGCCTTGCTGCCTGCCATCCCCACAGCTGCTGGATGTCACCCCCAGCCCCTGCAGCTTGGGAGGTGAGTTCTGCACAGGGCTTGGGAGGTGCAGGATTATGTCCATCTGGGACATCAAGTCTATTGGGCATGGCTCTATCGTCCAGAATCCCCATGTGTATTCCTGAGGCAGCTTTACCAAGGACAGAGTGCTGCTCCACAGCTCTTGGTTGTACTCTCAGACCTGCCACTAACCCACTGATTTTTACGTGTGTCTCTGTATCACAGGAACACTAACATTTACCTCCTTAATGAAGCATTTTCTGATTCACTGTCATGGTTTGAAAGCAAAATGAGTGAGAGGTTCCAAGTCAGAAATAAAATTTAATAAGAAGAAAGCTAAAAAGGTAAAGTAAAATAAAATAAAATAAATGCAATAATACAAAAGACCACTGATAGAGTCAGAATACAACCTGAGCAGGATGGTGGAAGCAGTCCAGATGAGATGCTCTTCCTGAAGCAGTGATCCTGTAGAAAGGTCTGGTAGCTCTGGTCCTCTGGGAATCCAGTAGGTAAGGGCTGCTTGTACTGTCCCAAATCCAAGATTATATCCAGGCGGGAATGCTTGGCTCCTCCCCCTGGGCAGAGCATCTCACAATGGGATGAGGAGTTGTGAAGTGGGTCCTTGATGGCCCATTAAACAGAGATAACTCCTGGAGGGAGATCTCTGTGAGTCATGGGCAAGGCGTTGATGGGCCATTAGCAGGGGACAGCCCAAAGGCAGGGGGCCTGGGAAAACACTGCCCCACCTGGTTCCAACAGCTCATGAAGACGATGATAGAATAAATACTTTGTGTATGTCCTACACTACAACCCAGGACATTCACTGACAATTTTTTTTTACATAACAGCAAGAGGTACTAGCTAGTTTATCCCATTGCTGAAGTACTGGGAAGGATTCCTTGCGTTTGCCAGAGTCACTTTAGCCTTCTCCATCATTTAGTGTCCTATTTATGCACTAGACAAGGCATTAGATCTAGGCACTGTTGAAAAAAACATTGCAACAATGCTAATCCTTCACTTGTTCAATCTGTGCAGCACATCAGTACCTTAAATGTTAATAGGTAACTGCCTGGATTTCCTCTGAGTTTATAATTATTAAGCTCATAATAAACCTGAAAATTAAAAGCAAGAGAGGTATTTTTATGCTCTTGTTAAAATGTCAAAGCTGGAGAAAGTTTTACAAAATGCTGAGCTCTTCTGTGTCAAGGGCTATTACCAGAGTAGGTACAGAGACAATCTGGACACCTGCAATCTTCAGACAGATTCCATCAAGCTCCTATCTGTTAGAAGCTGCAGTGCTTGCATTTGGATTCGATATCTAACAATAATGTGGTATTTTATAAACATTAGTGGGCCTGATTTTGCACTGGTCAGCACAGGTAAAAAATAGGTACTTTTGGAAAACAAATAAAAAAGGAATTGGAACTGTCTCAATAAATAGTGCAAATTGTAAATTTCCCAAAGATGCAGTCCTTTGCTCAGGCATAAGAAAATAAAGCTGGCAATTACAATACTGAGGAATGGCACAAGCTGCTTCTGGAGTTAAGGCCTAATATTTACTTGACAATACCTCTGTATTATTATATATAGCATTACATCCTTTTAATACATAGAATTGCAATTTCTCCTTTCCGTTGCATTAGAAAAAGAATTACCTACTATCTCTGTAAGTGGAGTAAACACATGCATTTTCTGACTATATCTGATGAACTTAATACTTCTATTGATAATGCTTTAAATATATAAGTGGAATATTCATGTTAGGAGAAGTAGAGAAACTTGGTTGAAGTCTGGAAACTGATCTTCACAACCTTTTTTTGGTATGACCTCAACTGAGGTATATGCTCCCTCTTTTTCCCTAAGACCAATTCCCTAAAACCATAGATATAGGAAATGTTAAAGTTCTGAAACATGATTTCAAGGAATACAGTAACGTGTGCCTCTGAAACCCCATTTTGATGAAAGATACCATTGTTTTATTGTTAAACACCTGTTTCAGGGTGTAATTCTTGGCAAGGAAGCTCAGTGAATATTGGTGTTTAACACTTCCCATGTTTTACCTCAACTATGGAATGTGGTTCCAAACAATTTTCTTTCATCCAAAAATACTTTGTAAGTGATGAATACATATTTTTGAGATGAATAGTGAAATCCAGACAGACATAATCACATTTAGCTATTGGAAGAGGTGACCTGCTTTTCAGAAAGGACTTTTTTTTTTTTTTGTAACCTGTGGCTGCTGAGAGCATTTTGACTTTTTAAACTTGGTGCCAATGCACATAAATTCGAAGTAGGATTTGTTCACGTGTAATTGTAGAGTAAAATATGGCTGAATTACCAGCTGTAACTTAGCTATTACAGTGTAAAAAGTTGAAGAAATACAGTTGTAAAGACTTTCTTCTCTTCCACAATTCATCTTGTCATGCAAATCTGGTTTAATTTTTGTATTTCCTACTGTCTTTGTAGTGTGCCAACTCACTTGGTGAAGTATATACTTTTTTAATGTGTTTTTTTTTCTTTTAATTTGTGCTTCTTTGGGTTTCTGAGTTTTGATGGGTTTGTAAATCTAGCTTGTAATTGTTATTGATTATTGTGCACCTCACAGCTTTTGTTATTAGGTGAAATCTGGTTTCAATAAAAGGAAGCACTTAGGGAAAAGACATCTACACAGATCTGATTCATAAATGAATGAAATGTCTCTAAACTTCTCCTCTTCCTCCACTAAAGTGGAGCCCACTTGGTGCCATGATTTACCAACATTTTCTGTTTAGTTTTGTGACTATTCTGTTAAAGGACATGAGATTGTGTACCTGCTTTTACCCAGCTCATGTCCATCCTGACAAGAAAAATGCCAGATACTTTCCCTGCTGTGTTATGAGAAGTGGTGCTGCAGCCAGTTTGGGGGTTGGAGGTGATATTATGTTTGTTGCCTCCTGAACACACAGGTCACAGACAGAATGGTCAGTCAAATAAATGGTCAGCCCAGAATTGGGCTTTGCCTTTCAGTTGCTGATGTGGCTGCATACTTCATCTGTTGGTTGTTTTGAATTTGCACAGAAACTGGAATTAGGAGCTACACTTCAGACTGGGACAGCTGCACTGCATCAACATCTAAGGAGTTAGAATGAAAACCTATTATTCACCATAAATTAAATTTCTAATGAAGGCAAGAGGAACACTCTTAAGAAGAAACAATTTAGATTTTTTTTTACTTTTTTTTTAAGGAGATAGGAGAGCTGCTTTTATCTTTTGTTTATACATTACCTGGACCATCTAGAGCATGTCATGTGTGATCTAGGATAGATTATTTGGAAAAAAATACCTTAAAGATCTCAAAACTGTATTTGAGTTTGTATGTGCAGACAGACTTAGCTTGCAAATAGAATCTGTCTCAAGGAACTCTCAGCATAATTTCTATCTGTCAAGCACCAGTATTAAGACCCCTTAGATGTTCTGGAATTTCCATTTCTGTGAGAAATTTCAGCATTTCAACAATAATACATGAATTTTACTCTTTTTTTTT